>JAYMSP010001235.1:0-34441 GCA_036897095.1 Plantago elongata
TTATAATTTTTAAAACTTATTTTTTCAGTTTTTTTAATTATTTCTAATATTTTATGATTTTAAAATTTTTAAATATTTAATATCGTCTGATTTTTTTAAAAATAAAATTTAATTATTTTTAATATTTTTTAATTTTTAAAAAATATTTTATATTTTTTAAAAACCTTTTTATATTTTTTTGATTTTTTAAATTAATTATCCTTTCATGTAAGTTGGCAGATTAATGTGAGTTGGCAGTTAACACTTATGATTTGTTGACTAAGTGTGTTAATTTGTCCACCTCCTCCTAAAACATGCCAAATCAACATTTTTAGTTCATAATTTGTCAAAATTATACTTAATTTATTAATATTTATAAGTTGTGCTCATAAAATTTTAATAAAAACAAAGTGGTGATTGTACATATTACAATAACCATTGTCTTGGACTAAATATGCCATTCCCCAAAATGGTACTTGACAATGAGTTTTTCACTAAATTATGTTCAATGTCTTTAGAGAATGTGATACTTGACAATGAGTTTTTCACTAAGTTCTCGTCTTTGAATCTTGACCAGTGCAATGGGTACGAAAGCATAGAGATTTGAAGTCATTCACTTAAGTAGTTCAAGTTGGTTCAAAAACGTAAATTACTGAAAGCAGAGTTTAATGTCCCAAGTATTCGTAAGTTTGTTTTTAATGTGATTTATGATGATTATATCCCTCCCTGGCTCCCTTCCTTGTCATATCGTACTGCATCAAGGGAGTGGGATTCAGAATTGACTTTGTCGTGTTCTCTTACAGTTATTGAAAGTTGTTGGTTCATAAGGTTGAGAGATTTTCTGCAAGACTTGAGACTATCAAGAGTATCTCTCAAATTTCTACTTCAATATTTCCCGTGTTGACCTGCAGGTGTAGTGGACTGGAGAATATAATGATAAGTGAAGCTTTTTTTTGGATTGCTTGGATTCATATACCTAACCTACTGTTGTGCAAAAATTCTGTATGAGCTATATATGACAAACAAGAAAACTACGAATAATGTTCAATATGATCCAAAGCTTGCTCATATAGGAAATTGACGTGCATGCATTTGGGTGATGAAACTGTTCCATTCAGAAAATTTGTCCGGTATCTCATCAAATACCAGCTCGCTTTCAGTTCAAATGGGGGGCCTATAGATGTATCTAGCAGCTATTCCTAGAGCAGTGTTACCGGATCCTCTCAGTTAGCTTTATCATGCTACTTTCATTTCATTGTCAAAGGACTTATTAGGATGATACAATCGTTTAGTAAACTTTGTTTTACCATTTTTGAATGGATTCTAAACTGCTTGATATTATAAATTTGCTATTTGCTATGTTTACTCAACTGTGAGATGTGAACTTCTTCTTGTTTAGTTTGTCATTTATTTCCAAATCATTTCAACTGAAAATCATCTTAGTTTGTCGATGTAATTTCATGATGTGATATTTGGCAACATTATATGCGCCAAGATTGTTTTGAATATGTTTTCAATGATGAGAATAATAATAGCTCATACTCTTCAACAAGTACTAGCAAGAGCCGTAAGCATATAGATATATAATCATCAGATTGCAACAGTGTGTTATTTTAGACATCTCGTACTCTTGCAACATTATCTTTTCTTCCACATTCTGCTTTCGCATGATTTAAGTACTTGAAGATTATGCATGTGAAATGCTGATAGTATTTAATTTCTTATGTTGAAAGAGAGAGGCCATTTTCAAGTAAAAGTATGTATAATTATACAGGGTCAAATTTTTCTGAAATTAGGAGATACAGGTGAAAAAGATCATTGATTGAGTATATAATGGGCTTCAAAAACTCATCTCAAAGGCCTGATTTATAGGTAACATTTGTTACCGGAATCCACATGTCGCCTTGAACAAACGGGCCAACAGTGAACTTCTTAACCTGAGCATCATTCAGATTGAGTTTCAAACCCGTCCACTGAACCCTGTTCCTAGTACCAGCACCTGCCCCATAGTTCTGAAATTCGGCATAGAAGATCGTATTAGGAGCTGTTGTACCGATCCAGGGCAGCCAGCCTGATGGACTGATAAAACTATTCATCACACTGTTAAAGATAATAGTTGTTGAAAAATCTTTCCAGGGCCGACCCAGGAAAGTATTCACCCCGGTCAGGTTTTCCTTAGGCCAAATGGTGCAACTTTGGATTGAGATTCCGGTGTTCATGTTTGGATCTTTCTTTCCTTGGGCCGTGATGGTGTTCTGTTGGCCTGGCATGGGCTTCCTGGGTAGGATGTTGCAATTTTGGAGTACAACTGCAGCATTTCCAAAGATAAAGTCTACTGTGCCATAAATGTCACATTCGCGGTAAAACTGGCGGTTAGAATGGGTATAGAGGGTGTCCTGGAATGCATCCATGGTGCAACGATAGAACAGCGAAAAGTCAGCTGTTGACAACAAGGCAACTGCTTGGTGCTTGACTGCGCCTGCTGTGTTGCGGAATCCCATGTCTCTGGCTATGAATCCTTTGCCAAAAACAGCTGCAAAATATATAACAGAATTAGCAAGTGAATTGGCAATTCTATAAACTCAAATTTATAGGTACGTATCAACTTACCAAAGGTTGCAGATTGGAAAGTTGGAGTTCCATCAACATTGTTGAGGCTAGCAGAAACAATGGTTGCGTCTTTGCCATCACCAACCATCATCACATTCCATTTTGTCTTCTCAACAACCACATTCTCATAGTATACACCCTTCTTCACATAGATCACGTATCGGTTTTCGCTCTTCTCAGGAATGTTCCTCAGAGCATCAGAAATTGTCTTATACTGTCCGCTTCCATCTTTAGCCACCACGGCATCAACCTTAATGCTTGCATTTGAATTTTGAATTAGCTTCCCATCTTTTGATGAAAGCCAGAATGGTGGTGCAGGAGTAGCCATCAAGCGCCTCTTCCCGATTGAACCTAAGGCGCTAATCGAGTCATCAAACATGCTGATTATAGCAAGACTGTTGCTAGTGTACTCATTAGAGTTCTTGAAAGTTTGATCTAGAATACTGCTTAATGTTCCGTTGGATGCATCTAGCAGTTCGTCAAAACATGTTTCCTGATAAGTCCCTGCTGAACTCAACCATGTTCTTAAGTCGTCGAGTGTGTTGAATAGATTTGCATCTGTTACGGATAACGAACTATTGAGATGATCCAATGCAAGAGAGAACAGTTCTTGGCAAGCATCTAGAGCTGCTACTGTTCTCTGATCAGTGTCATTTAACTTCTTGAAAAAAGTGTCGGAGGCATTGGAAAGTTCGGCAATGGCAACACGAACAGATAATTTGTACAAATCGAGAGGCTTGACGCTGCCTGATTTCACCAACGGCTCTAGGCTGGTGTAACAAGAGTCGGGATACAACGTGGTACTGCAAACAGCTTTGATTGACGAAACAGCTTGATTAGTACCTCCTGCACTGGATTTGTTGTCGTTGGTTTGAGTCACTGCAACCACGGTGGCTACAACCACGCAGACAAGAACGAAAGAAGACACGCCGATGATTGTTAGGCGCTTGCGGGTTTTCCTAAGCGCAGTGAGACGTTCTTGCTCGGCTTCATCAAGCTTGCCATAAGGATTGATCTTGGCCATGGCTTGGCTTTATCTTTTTTCCTTTTGTGTTGGATTAAATCTGAATGTGATGGCTTGTTTGAAGAGGATATGAAGCTGTGTATATATAAGAGGTTGGTAAGTGGGAAGCATGAACAATGATGAAATGGAGATCTGCAAGGCATGGCAAAACTCTGAGTGGTAATCATGTTATGTAAGATACTTGAGATTTTTCCTGAATATAACTCTGCAATGAATAGTTATATGATTTGGTAAGGAACTGAAGTCAATAACTCCACCAAGTAAGCCAGTTTTGGTGCATATAATAATTATATCTCCATGTCAACGTAGAGATATATGCTTTAACTGATTCAAACATAGCTGTATATAGGGAGGGTTAGAATCTGAGATATTGAAGTTGTCTTTTGGATTAATAAATCTGTGAGAGCAGATCTTCAAATTTTTGGTGTATTTCCCTTGGACTAGTCACTCGACTACGGGCTGGTCCTACAGTTATACGTAACTTAGGGTGTGTTTGCCCAGACTTGACGAAAGGAGTACTGAGTAAATTGCACTGCATATTTGCACGATTCTATCAGTGAATCTCTTCGTATCGAGTTTTGGCGTCAACAAGTTCTTGAAGTTAACAATTTACAATGATCTGCAAGGCTTGGTGTTGCCATTTAGATGTTCTTAAGTACTGGATATTTTAGTAATCTAGGTAACTGTCTCAGCTCTTACTGAAGGCAACAGGTACTAATAAGATAGTGGCAGAACTCAACATGAGAAAATTATACAGTCACCAGCTGAAACAGATGCAATCTGCTTCTGTTAATATACCAGATGAATACAGAATCTTAAAACAATTCAGAAAAACATTACAATACACGAAAGATCACGATATTTTTTTACCGAGCAATTGGTGATTACACTGTCTACATTACATTGTATGCCCTTCTGTAGACTACATGAAAGCATACACATTGATTCGAAAATTAATCAAGAAACTGGAAAAGAAGGGAATCATAGAAAGCTTGTCCATTGCTGATACTTTAGCTATAAACCAATGGTATCAGAGTGCCACCAGACCACATCATCCAAGGGCAAAAGTATACAACATGTAAGCATTATCTTGGCGGTCAACTGCTCCATCTTAACAGCTCATATTATGGAAGCTGGTCAGAGAAATAGGTCAACAATTCTAGCAGCACCTTCTGTAAAATGATGTCAGATTTTCTTTGGGTGAATATTCACATGATAGTGAAATGGAAAACTATAGAATGGAGAAACATTCAGAAACCTCAGGGGTCAACTTACATAGAATTTGCTCATGTCTTCATTCTCTGAATGAATGTTGGCTTGAATATTTATAGTGACAACTGACAAGCTTCGAATTACATACCAAAAAGAATATGTAGGACTAAAGTTGCTTGTTGGCAGGATATGAAGTACAAAGTAGCATACGAATACTTGTACATATGCATGTGCAAATGTTTGTTCCTCTTAGGCAGATAACACATGTAGATAAATGCTTGTTTCAGCAATTTGGTAGGGGTATTAGTGAATACAGGATTGAAACCACAAGGATAAAAAAGCAGCATGGATAAAACTATGGCAATGGTGCACATATATATATTCCAGGAATATAGTTACTATCAGGCAAGTGACACATATTCGAGGACCCATTTACATGATTTCAAGAAAGAATGATAGTATTATACCTGATTATGTGCTACAGTAAATTGCAAGTTTTCAATGGCTGCACTTGCTCGGAAGCTCACTTCGATATAGCACAGAATTTAAGCTCCATTCTCATGGATACCTGCAAAACTTTGACAAATGCCTTACCTCTGGATGGATAGCTAACACCACATCATGAAATCCACATGAAATAAGAATTGAGCACCAAATAATAATGAATAATTGGTGCTGAATGCTGATATAACTGTTGTATCCGATAAAAAGAATGAGATGACAAGAAGCTTACAAGTGGAAACAGGATACTATTACAGTATAATTCTTCAGTAAAGAAGAAACAAGAGTATACTATGTAGACCTCATTTTAGCCCTAATTGTATCACTTCCCCTGACTTTACGAACTCTACAATGTTGAAGATGAAAACGGGGAAGACATTCTATATCTGAAGAACAGGCGATGTGTCTAATTAGCAAGAAGTGTGAGTCACTCTCAAGACGAACTACTCTGCCGGTCAATGAAGTCTCGTCTTATAATCTCAAATACCAGCTCATTCCATGTATCAACTGGACCTGGCATGCACCAGTGCAAGCAATCCTGTGGCGGTGGTCGGCCATCTGGGCCTCTTTTTGTAATCTTATGTGGATCCGGGCTTCGATATGGACCAGGATGCCCATCATGTCGATATGAAAACATTTCGGTAATGTCCAGTAGTTTCAGGCTGGATTTGTTTGATTTGTTCTTCATGGCACGATTAAAACCTGTCACCTGTTTCTCATGCATTATATTGGTGAACCCATTTTCAACTAATTGACCCTCTAATGCAGGCTTAACTTTTCCAGTGCATGATCCTCCAGTGTTCCAGGCTCCACCCTCATAATGATCTGGAGAAAAGCTACGAACAATGGTAAGACCCGTGTAATTCGGATGTGTGGCCAAAGATGTAAGAATTGTTTCAACAGATACTCCAAAAGCAGCAACGTTATCAATCTTCATAGGTTCAGATTTGCGTGGCCACCACAATTGTCCTCCTACTATCTCATTGTTCAACATGTAAACAGATTGCTTGGCAAACCAGTGGCCAGAAGAGAGCAAAACAACGTCAAAGTCATTGATGTACTCCATGAACACCTCATCAGGTTTGTCAAGGTGGAGCTTCACAATACCAGCAGGAGCAGAACCGAACGCCTCAGATGTTTGGTGGACAAGCCAGGAGGACCATATAC
This sequence comes from Plantago elongata, assembly GCA_036897095.1. NCBI lineage: Eukaryota > Viridiplantae > Streptophyta > Magnoliopsida > Lamiales > Plantaginaceae > Plantago > Plantago elongata. Next base: position 6,494 of record JAYMSP010001235.1, read on the forward strand.
GAACAATCATTGTAGATGTCGATCTGAAGTAGTAGCGTTGCATTTTTTTGTTACCTCTGTTTTTGGGTTCCTCAACCTAAGATAGGTAGACAAACCACAATTAGTCTTTGATACTAAAAATGAAATGATGCTGTAAAATAAAGCAAACATTGGCTACTTGATATATCAGTATATAAAGAACAGTTTCTGAGAGTGAATCAATCACTTGGAGTGCTGATAAATATTAACAGTTCATATTGTCGACTTTCGGAATTAAACCTTGAGGGTTTAAGAAGCAAGTGTATTGAGACCACGTAAAACAAAAGGTAAGAAGGTTGAAAGAGTTTAATAGAGTCAAGTCCTTATCGCCATGCAACTGGCTCGCGAACTCATGAAGCATGTAAATTAAGGTGACTAAGGTTATGGCTTTACGATAATGCAAAATAAGTCACTGAAAAAACTCTACTGAAGAATGAGAAGTATGTCTCCAAATAACTGAAATTTCAAGAGCAGCACACAAATTTAACTACACGTACCATTGGTAATTCACATAAAACGTTCTCGTTATATATCTATATCATTCCGTAGCTTTATATGTAGCCATACCTACCGATACTATCATCTTGTTCTGCAGTACTTCTAGAAAATTAAAAGCACAAGTAGTTCAAGAATCACAATCTAATACGAGGGCATGTGAATTGTGAAGTTCATAATTTCTCTACTACGTTCAGAATGGAAGCATGGAAATAGACGTAATCAAGAAGAGAATCAACAATAGACATGTGACCAAATATGTCATTACTTGTTGTACAAGAAAAAGGATTCACAAACCTGCCACAGTATACACAGCATAGATTCCATCTGATTTCTAGCAACTGAATCTCCAATAAAAGCTAATGTTTTGCCTCTCATTATCTCCAAAAACTTCTTTGGATCAAACCTTGGGAGATCGCACTTGGATGGTTTCCACCTCCAGTTCTCATATTCTTTGTCTGGTCTTCCGTTCCCTTGACAATTCTGCATCTGTGTGAGCACAGGACAAGAGTTATTTGTGTACAGTGGTCCAGTTGTATCATAAACCCATTTTCCTTGATATAGGTCACAACCTGAAACACAATCAAAATAAGTTTATCATGAAACAGAAATGGAGAAGTTTAAGGGAACAAAAAGTGATTTTATATAATACTGCAGAGAGTAGAAAAGGTGAAGTTGAATAAAACTTTAAAGAGAATGGAAGCTGCTAACACATAGTGAGGTTACACTTCAGATTATTGGATGGTTATAAGTTATAACTCAGAAAAGACTTATTCGACATATATGGGAACAGGTATCATTTTAATGGACTCAAGTTCAGACCTTGAATCGACTTGTAGAGGAACTGGATAAATTTTTTGTTCATAGTTTCAAGGGACTAAAATTACACGTTTAATAATCTATAGAGGAGAACGGATTACAGCATTGCAAAAATAGCACCAAAAGTTATACCACTAGAACTTTAGTGATAGAATAGAGTATATTCCACAATACTTCAAAGGGCCACTTCTAACAATTTATTCAATACATCAACCAAGTAGATTTCACCGAATATGCATTAGTATGGCACCATCTATCTTACTGAAACATGCTACAAGGTATCCAACATCCTTAAAGAGAAAAACTAATCCAATCCACTTTGAGCTATTGATCACCCAAAAACATGTCCATCTTATCACATTACAAGCTGATAGAGATGATTATAATTACACATTACTGATACGGTAAAAAAAGGAGAGAATAAAATAATGACGAACATACGAAAAGAGAGAGAGAAGTGATGGGTGGCTCAAGTTGCAAGTATTATATTTACCTGAATCAAAATTATTAGCTTGACTCATGTTTCTAGCATCAGGAGAAGGCTCCTTATTCGCAACTGGTCGTGTATCAGTTTTAGTTGAAGGATCCTTCGATTGAAATGTTGATTCCACAGGAGAACTTTTAGGTCCAACCTCTTGATTCCCAGAATGAGATTCTTTCTCTGCTGGACTCCTAGATTCCACTTGCCCCGAATTTTCCAATCCATTCTTGTCCCCATGCCCCTCATTTTCACTCACAGCTCCCTTACCACCACTTCTACCAGAATCTTCCGCCTTCCGACTACTATTCCGAGAAACATTTGCATGTTCCTGGCCCCCCGGATCTGTAACATTCATCTCCACTCCTTCAAATGGGTTGACAATGTGATGTGACTTAGCATCTACAGTACTAGCTGAGGCATCCAAGTCAATCTTTTGCGAACTATCAACGCCATAGAAGTATCCACGGACCGTGGACCCAAAGGGTTCCGAAATCAAGATCGTCGAAGCAAGAATCAAGAACACAGCAAGACCTCCCACCGAAGCTATAATCGTTGGGAATGACTTGGGGTAGGTATTCCTAAACCCTTCCTTACTTGAGACCGCACTCATACCTCCCTACACAAACTCTACAGCACCCAAATATACAACATTTGCAGCAGATTGTTCCAGTATTAGTCCAATCACCACGCTTATCGATTAATCTATGCTGACCCTGGTTCCAAAATGCAATCTTTTGATGATTAAATCAACAAGAAGGAGCAGCAAGAACTCAAACAGATCGCCCTCAGAAACTCCTTTGTATCAATCAATTCAAGATAATAGCTGGCATTGACACATGAACACAACAACAAAAAATCTAAATTGGCATTGGAATACAGAATCATGCTAACAATAATACTGGAGAATCGATCAAGATTTGGATACAAATTTGAAACAAACTCAATAGATTTCAGATGTGTAGGAGAAATCTTAGTTACCTTTACAGAGCGAGTGATGAACTGAATGGTCGAAGACAAATGTAGTAGTGAGAATTGGTAATTATGATGATCCAAAATTGAACAGAGTGAAGAAGAAAAGGAATTTTGGTTAGAAGCTGATTATTTATGACGTTTTGGATCTCCAAAGAATGATTTGTTACGATAATAATAATGTCAATGAAAACGTGTCTTTTTTTGGCAAACAAGAATAAATGAAATTCTACTTCTTTTTAGCTTGATTTTGTTTGGAAAATTTAGTTGGTTTTGTTCAAGACAGTTCAAGATTTGGGTACACGGCAACTACTCAAATTATTTCACTTGTATATTACTTTTAGGTATTAAGATAAAGGGAAAATATAGGAGAATGAAACAGCAAAGATTCCTAATCATAATAGTTTAGATTTTTGTAAGGATGTGACCTAAATCAATGGGAGGGTAAGCGAGAACGAAAGTACAAATAAAAATAAAAAAACATCAAAACTTAAAATAATATGAGACGAGAACGAAAGTACAAGTGAAAATGTAAATCGAAAAGCATCAAAACTTAAAATAATATAAGATGTGAGTGTCTTAAAATGTGTTACAATATACTATTCTTTAATTAGTTGAAGCTCATATTCATCTTATAAAATAAAAATAGAATGAAGGGAGTTTTATAAGAAATGAAGTTTAGATAAGTAGTCTAAATATTTAGTTGGTTTTGTTCAAGATTTGAATATACGATAACTACTTTTATTTCATTTGTATATTACTTTTAGGCTTCATTTGAGAGAAAGGAAAAATATAGGAGAATGAAATAGCAAAGATTCCTAATTATACTAATTTAGATCTTTGTAAGGATGTGACGTAAATCACCTGGAGTATGAACAAGGACGAGAAAGTAAGCGGAAGCATAAATCGAAAAAGTATTAAAACTTAAAAGAATATAAAAACTCAAACACCTTAAAGCGTATTGCAATATACTTTTTATTTAGTTGAAGATCATATTAATCTTATAAAATAAAAATAGAATCGAGGGAGTTTCATAAGAAATGAAGTTTAGATAAGTGATCTAAAGCAAAAAAAAGTTCTAGGGGCTGATTGGCATGCGACTTAAATGTTCCGATTTAAATGTTTGAATAGTGATCGGAATTGTAGTGGGATTGTTAAAATTGTGTTTGATATAGAATTGTAATTTGATAGGGTATTATAGGTTTGTTATATAGGTAGAGAAAAATGTTGCTATTGTAGAGACATTTCGATCTTCGGCATTTAAATGTCATAACAAACACAAAATCCCCGAGTAGCATCCAAACGGACATTTGAATACTACTCCAATTAGCCCCCTAATCTTTTCTTTCTCAAATTTTACTTAAGTTGTTTGTAATCTCATATTTCTCGTTCTTACAATACCTAAAATGTGAAAAGAATATATATATCGATTATATTTTTATTACCTCTCAATCTCATACCATATAATATCTTCTTTAATAATTTATTCATCTTTACAATTACATTATTCATTTCGCTCTATAAATAAGAATATTATCCATACTATAAAATTTACTCCTGCCATTCTATGAATGAAATGCCCATTTAAAATTAATATAGAGATCAATTGCCTTTCATATTGATAATACATGGAATGTTGTGGGTAAGTGGTGTGCTAATCTTTTGGTGTGCTAACTTCATGCCTAACCAAACTCTACCCATTATAAATTATTTTATAATATGGACAAATTAATTTAAAATAATTTAGAAATCAACTAATAAAAAATAATATATGTTGACATACAAGGTGTTGTTTTTAAGGTATGTTTTGAAGTGAAATGAAATTATATAAGTATTTTGTGTTATATATCATCTGTGATGATTTTAATTTTACCATGAGGTTTTCCTAGCCTTCTTCTACTATAATACCCTAGTAGTATATTTGTGATCTCAAAGTTATGAAGAGTGTAAGGAATTAAAATACAGGTTGAGCCAATGAGGCGTAACTCGTTCTGTTAGATTGGGTTCAAATTATGTCAATTGATTCGTTTGTAATGATTAACAGATCGAATAATATATTCGTTTAAATGATGTATGTAATATGATTGTAAAATTGATATTCTAAAAAAATGTATATGGTGCAAACTTTCTTTACATGATTGCATCCTTGATAACTTCACATCTAAATGTTCTTCTTGCGGAGTAATTTCGAAACGGGAGATCTATCGTAAGCTTATCAACATGTGTAAGAGTGAGTATAATATGTGTATGATAATAGACATGTGATCGTTCCATAAGGCAACATACACCAATAAATCAATTCATCTACCATCTGGCTCGTCAAATGTGGTGCAGGGAGCTTGAACAGACATCTGGTACTTCTAGTACCTTGGTAAGTGGTAACACCACACTAGGACTTATGTTCCTAGACTAACTAATGCTTTAGCCCACTCTCGATCTAAACTATCATAGTTGACTGTGAAGGGACAACCATTCTTCCTTATGATATTAGGTGATGGTTACGAGCCTATACATTCGTCATTATAGACAAAGTCAGAAAACATATATTTTGTATTACAATTGACATATATAATATGGTTGAACCTCAACACGACACGGCTACTTTTTGTATTTGGGTATCGAGTCTTCCGTTTGGTATGATGCATAAGGTAATGGCCATTGTCATTGCTAATGGTATTAGGGAATTTGAGGATCTGCCTATTGAGAACCCTTCTAATGATGATTGAGTGACATTGCGTGTTCGGGTCAGAATAGATGTTACAAAGCCTCTCAAATGAGCTTTGTGAGTTAAAGGTGTTAATGGTGAGAATCTCATGGTTACTTTCACTTAAGAGAGTCTACCCAACTTTTGTTATCATTGCGGTGTAATTGGTCATTTGCTTAAGGATTGGATGTTACTTCTTCAACGAGAATATTCGTTGATCGGAAAGTCTCGCCGAAAAGTCATTCTCCCGGCAATGCGTTGGTCCAGATAACAGCAAAGGAAAAGATTATAAGGTGGGTGAATAGTCTTTTCAAACTTTTGTCGATAAACAATATTTCTCATAAACTGGAGGGTCTATGATACTTAAATTCAGAGATCGAAAAACTTTGCGATAGATAAATGAGTTTTGTTTTGCAGTAATAATATGTGTGTGTGATGCTTAAAGGTAAATACAAATAAGTAAATAACACAGCAAGTATAGTGGTATTTGAAGGTGGCGTAATCCTCCAACTAATCCACTTCGGTCTTTCTGAGACCTGGAATTCACTAGAACAGATAATTGAGTTCTCCTTACAATAATCATATTCTAAAATCCCAACAAACAAATGATTCTCAACCAAATGTTCCCCCTCAGTTGTTCCCTAGCTCCTCGATCCAAGTATTTCATGTGCTCAAGATACCCTTGGAGCTATTCATTGATTTCTCAAATCAAGTACTTCATGTACTCCACGCCTTGATGGTGTTGGTTATAAGTTGATTGTCAAGAAAGCTTCTCGTATAACTTTTTAGTTATGTTTTCAGAAAGCTTTTAAGAGATAGAACTACTTGATACACTTATTCAATGTATGGTAGCTTTTCTTTTACTGACCCGAGTAATTGGTATCTGTTATGGAGAATGAGCTTCAGAAAGGTATCTGAGAGTTCAACTCTTTCACGAATAACAATCTCTTGTTATAGGCTCAAGACACTTTGAACTACTAGTGATTCTTCGAGCTTTTCAGTCGCAACAGTAAGCTTGGAGAATGGTAGTGAGATACTTGAGAGAATACTTGCTTGAAAGTAGATATGAGCATAGTTCGTGTATGTATTTCTCATCTTCTAAGTGGTGATATTTATAGATGAATATGAAAGTCGTTTGAATAGTATCCGTAGGCATACTCAAAATTCAATCCGTTTATATCTCGAAATGAGTACTCAGAAGTCCCATTCTCATTTTCAGAGACGACTATGCGTTGAGCGACTTTCCAGTCGGTGTAATAAATGCATTTGTACTATTTCTTGTCATGTAGTCTCAATGGACACATGGGGCTCTTTTAGAGCTAGCATGCTCCAATATTCAATGATATTATATGTTCAGAGACTTGTTTTGTGTGACTAATATACTCTACAATGTGATCCCTGACCATAGTCTATCTGATGAGACTTCACATTTAGTCTTCATAAACCTTGTGCAATCTTCAGTCTTCAATCTTCTATTAAAATTCATTGCAAGGATCCTTCTTCATGGTCTTCTTCAAAATATAAAATTACATCCAAAAACCTAATAATTCTAATACAAGATTTACGAGGCTAACATACTAAGTGATTTCATCTTTTACAATGTTCAAGTTAAGTAAGAATACTAGTCACCTTTATGTAATAAGATAAGTCATATGGTGAATGATCAAAAATACTAACGGATATTTCTAACAAATTTCCCCCTTTTTGATCAGTCAACCATGACTATCTTCAAAGTCCTATTACAAATATGGAAGTGAAAACAATTCACCACTTAATCATTTTAAATGATATTCAATCAGTTAAATTAAGTGCATAAAGTAAACATCAACCAAATCACAAGGAGTGATCTTTGCTGACAAGTTATCATCTTTTAATGGTATTGAGTGTATGATCATCAGATTGAACAATTACAGAATAAGAGATAAATTTTACTGTATCACATATTTAAAATAAAATATCCCAGATACAATTCACTGATTACTCAAAATTCGACAAATCAACACATGAAAATCTACAAATTCAGAACATATACAATGGCGAGATTACGATATAAACCAACACCGAAGTATGAAATCAATACCAAATCAACTTCAATTGCAACATGAGGGTGAGGCAAAGCGACGACGGCTCGCTTATGCAAATCAGTCCTCTCTGCCTCCTATCATCCTCAAATCGCGTTGAGATGTGCTCGGCGAGATCTAGGGATCTGCTTGTGCCGATTAGTAAGGATGAGGCCGACGGTTTGGAGGTGGAGGCGGCGATTTGTGGAGGATGATGTTGGGATGTTGTTTTTTGTTAGTAATCACTACTGTTGTGGATTTCTGAGCCTTTAGCCATGGAAGTGGCGTATTTTGGAGCTTTGGAATGTTTGCACCTACTTCTAGGGTAAGGGCACGATTAGGCAGTGAACTGGTCGGTACACACAGAGCGATAATTTTGGGATTCATATCAATTAGCATCTCGTAATTGTATTAAGGTTAATACCCAAGGAACCTATTTATACTTCTTACTTCCAGGTAGTCAAGAACTCTAATAGAAATAGAATTGTAATAAAGATTTGCAGGAATAAAATAGAAAATACTAAGCTATTTTCCTTATCACCTAGTGAGAATCTAGCAATTGTCATATTCTCTTAGATCTCTAGCAAAAAGGATAGTCCTAGAGATGTTGTTTCTTAATAATAAGAGGAAATACCTTGAATAAGGTATTCTCACCAAAAGAAGTGCCCTCAGCAAATTCTAGCCACTTTCATCAAAGCGGGACGAATTAGGGTAAAAATGAATTCCATCAATACCGCCCTCTCGAGACGAGCCTTCACTACAAACAATCCATCGCGGGCCGACAAATAAATCCGTTGGCAAAATCCCTCCCGACGAATAAAAAGTCCGTCTTGCCATCTGGACCAAAGGCAACAGATAATTTATTCGTAGGGATGCCGTGACGGATGAAACGGCGAATTGACTCCAATTTTTCCTTTCTTTTTTTCCCTTTCTTAAATTGAAGTAGCCGACGGAATTTATCCATAGGAAAATTTGACAACGAATAAATTAATCCGTCGACAAAATTCCCGACGGATAAATTTATATGTCGAGACAATTGCCCATCAATGTCCCAACGAATAAATTAGTAGGTAATTCATTTTTCTTTTTTTAACAAAGAAAACCAATTAGCGACGAATAAATCTATTTGTCGCTAATTTTTTTCATTTATCATTTTTTTTATAATTTGTCCAAACCTATATATTTTAAGCTTTTTTTTTTAATTTTTGGTCGACTAATGTACCGACGAATAGATTTATTCATTGATAAATTTAATTTCTTTTTTCTTTTTTTTAAGTCAACTAAATCTAGCGATGGATAAATCTATCCGTCGCTAGATTTATCTATCGTGAAGGTGCTTCCATTAGCGAATCGTGGCTAAATTCCCTACGGGTTGCTTCCGTCGCGATTTCGCTATTTTGTTGTGCCCAGGTCTCAATTAAGCCGCACTTTGTCTAGGCGACAGAAGTCCCCTCACCCGCCAGCCATTCTCAAATTCTTGCGTCACTAATTCGTCTAACCACTGGACTAGTGTGGCAATTGTGGTCTTCTTCTTCGTCACTAGAGATGTAGACCACCTCCATGGAATGAACGCTTATTTCCTACAGTGATGTAGGACCTAGTGGGGAGAATGCCTTTGGGGTCGGAATTTCCCATGGCATAATTGTAGATGGTGGTGGCGGATTGCCACAATACCCAGTCGTGCAACACCTAGCAAGTGGAACTGTCGGTGGTCCCTGATCCCTTACCAGCCCTTGACTCACCATGTCACTGTTCAACACACGAATCCCCCCTTCACGAAGACGCACATGATTTGGTGAACGCAGTCCAAACTAACATGTCCTATCATTGACAATATAACAAGCACAACCAAAGACATGAAAGTATTTCAGATTAGGTTTCTTACCTTTCAAGATCTCATAAGGAGTAGTTGAAGTTCCAGGTCTAAGATATACTCTATTGATTATGTGACAAGCAGTATTGACAACTTCAGCCCTTAATCTTTTTGACAAATTCATGGAACTTAACATCACTCTAGAAATTTCTTGCAAGGTTCTATTCTTTCTTTCAGCTACACCATTTTGTTGGGGAGTCTTAGGTACAGAGAACTCATGAGAAATACCTTTCTTTTCACACAACTTAGCAAATGATATATTCTCAAATTATTTACCATGATCAGACTTAATTCTTTAAACCATAGTAGAGTAGAGAGTACTAAATCTAGCATTCAATTTTTTGAAAGACTCAAAAGTTTCAGATTTTTCTTTAAGAAATTCATCCAAGTGAAATCTAGAGAAATCATCAACAATGACAAAGATGTACCATTTACCTCCAAGACTTTCAACTGCAATTGGACACATGAGATCTATATGTAAAAGTTCAAAGCAACTAAATGTGCCTCTGTTTTGCCCTTCAGTTTGTATAGATGGGTGCACTACTCTTGTTTGCTTACATTTTTAAACAATCACCACAAACATGTTTCCCATTGTTTTTAAGCTTTGGCACTCATGTCACAGCTCCAAGTTTGATGAGTTTCTCCATATTTCTATAATTCGCATGTCCTAGCTTCTTGTGACAAATGATTGCATCATCACTTGTTGCAAGCTTGCAGTTGTGAGAAGCAGTTGTCACGATATCTAGTACATGTCATTACAACCTTCTTTTTTGCACAAGTATAAACTTGACAAGAGTATTTATCAAATTTAACTTCTAATTAGTCATCATAACACTAATGGCTTATGCTCACAAGATTAGCAGTTAAATCTTCAACTAACAAAATATTCTTAAGGTTAGGATATCCTTCAATGAAGGGAGTCCATTTTTCAAGAATTTTGCTCTTGTAACCTCCACCTTAGATCACCAATCCAGACTTTTGGAGATATAGTTTGCCAGATACTTGGAATTGTCAGTCATATGTGATCAATCACTATCAAAGTACCATTTTCTTGTATTGTTAAGAGAAGTAGCAAAAAAAAATACAACATTGCAAACTATCTTTCCCCAGGAGCCCAAAATATTTTATATTGGGTTTTAGAATTTTTTTTGAATAGTATGACCATTACGTAAAGGATTAGGAGCATAAGTACTGGAATTGAGACAAACCTTTTCAATTCTGGGAATTGTTGACTTTGATGTTGACGCAACATTAGTATCAACATTGGTTTTGTTAGTTCTGGACATTGTTGACTTGGATGCTGACGCAACATTGGTATTAACATTGGGCTTGCCACTAACCTTAACAGGTTCAGTTAGAGTTTTCATCTCAGGAGCAGTCTCATCAGAGTTTTGCTCAGTACTGGAACTTTCTATCTTACCATTTTTCAAGTCTTTCAGGTAGGCAAAGCAGTAAGGTTTCTTATGACCAATCTTATGGCAATATTGATAAACATAGGTTTTCTTACCTTTTTCCCTTGAGACCATGTCAAACGGCGGTATGATGAAGAGTTTGGTGGAGCCATCAAACGTTTGGTCACAACTCCAACCATGAGTTTGATGGACTTAATCCATCCATTCTCCCTTTTTTTAACCTTTTGTTTCATTTTGCTTTTGCTTTTCTTTGTTTCTCATTTATTTTATTTGTTTTATTCTCTTCTATTTTAATTATATTTCACATTTCATTTTTTTGAAGAAATTAAAGTTCATTAAGCCCAAACATGGAGAAGTACAAATAGAGTAAGGGTAAAAAAAACCCCAGTTTAACTCACAATCGCAAACCAAATAGATCACATCAATCTATTTAGAATAACTATACTAGCCTATACTAGAACAATTTCAGTACAATACTGTGATTGCCTAGAATAGAAGACAAGACTAACTACAAGCACAAAGTTCCTGCTAAGCCTCCAGCAGTATTGTGATCAAAATCAAGGAACACTCCAAGTAATAAGCATAACAACCAAGTCCAGGGCACAGTTAGCCAGTCTGAGTATAGTATCCAAATCTTGCAGGCTTGAAATGAACCGGAGGGAGAGTGATAAGCACAAGTGCAGAAAAAAACCTGAACACACACCAGCCCAAAAGGATCCAAGCAAAACCTGCAAACAAACAAAATACCACACCAGGACAGAACCAGAACAAACAAAGAGAAAGAAGATGAATTAAGCCATTATACTTGCTGCAACTTATGAATAAGTTTTCTACTATACATGTCCTGGCCTCCTGAGAATAACTGCAATTGGGCAATAATTATAGAACTGATTTGACATTTTATTTTAATTAAACACACAAACGATAATTAAAAATATTAAAAACACACAAATGATAATTTCGTGTAGTGTTTAAATCTTATGTAATGTGCGCTTTTATCTAAGTAGTGTAATATTTTAATTAAGTATTATAATTTTATTATTTCGAATATTGTAGTTTTTTAATTTTTATTTCATGTTATTTTAATTAACTACCGTAATTTAAAACAAATATGAATTATGAAGTTTTAATAGAAATGATAAAAGAATACTATAGTTTTAAAAGAAGTGAAGGTTAGTATGATAGGGTTTGAGGGTTGGAGATCAAGAGTTTGATAAAGTTTATAGTTAGTGGAATGGTGACGTGTCAGTTTGATATAATTTTGTAGAGTATGAGGATTGGAGATATGGTCTGACAAATACAAGGCATTGACCAGTTCAAGAGGGATTAAACTTTTTCTAAAGCAGTATCCTCAGAATCAGTTTTACCTAGATCATACTTGAAATTCATGTCACAACCAAGTTTCTTTTCAAAGGAAGAGTTATAGTTACCAGACTAACATAAACCAGTTGCGCCATCATTGTACATATCAAGCATGTCATTCAGTTTAGAAGTAGAACAGTTCCATTTAGCAATAACTTTCTTTTCTTTGTCAAGTTCAGAATTTACCTTGCAGAATTCAGCATCCTTTTTTGTGAGAGCCACCTCAAGCTCCATCATTCTCCTTTTATGTTTTCTATGAAAACTTTTTCAGTTTCTTAAATTCCTTGAGGAGTTCTTCACACATCAGTTTGAATTCTTCAATCATATGTTCATCATTGAGAATTTCCTCAAATGGATATCTGCAACAAAATCAATTGAACCATGCAAACACAAGACATTAGCATAAACTAAGTTATCAGAGTTATTCCATGAAAGTGCTTCACAATCTAGTGAATCATCATAGTCGAAAAAGACTTATGTCATCATTGTTGATGCAACATTGTCCAACGTAGAGAACATAGCTTTGGCATGAGTATCAGAATCTTCATCCTCATGTTCATCACCTGAAACATCACTGAGAAAAGCAAGCATATTCCTTTTCTCCTTTCAAAGTGTGTTAGCACATTCATTTTGGTAATGACCCCAACCTTGACACTCAAAACATCTAACTTTGCTAAATTGATCAGGAGTCAGGAGTAAGATCATAGTTGGAGTTAGGCCTTTCAATTTCGATTTTGAAATTTGTAGTCCCTTTGTTAGTGTTTTTTCTGAATTTCAGTTTATCAAATTTTCTAACGAGATTGTTGTAGGTTTCATCAAACATATCTTCATAATCATCACTACTATCATGTTCAGGCTCAGTTACTTTGGCTTTAGATTTAGAGTGAAGAGACATACTATGAATTTTAGTTCATTTTGTCTCATTATCCTTAATCTCATAATTTTTCAAATTGTTCATTAAGGTATGAAAGTTCATAGTAGTCAAATTTTAAGTATCTTCCAAAATAGTAATCTTAGTGTCAAATTTATCAAAAATAGACCTTAAAGCTTTTGAAATTAATTGTTGATTGGAAATAGCATCACCAAGCTATTGAATTTCATTAGACATAGTCATAAGTTTACCAAAGTAAGTCTCAACAGATTCTTCTTCACCCATTCTTATCTTTTCAAATTTAGACCAAAGCATGGTGTTTAGTTTGTTTGACACTATCATCACCTTCACAATTCAGTTGAAATAAATCCTAAGCTTGTTTAGTAGTGGTACAGTTTTGAACAATCATAAACATATGAGTGTCGACATGAACAAATATAGAATTCAGAGCTTTTTCATTGTAAGAACTTAATAGAAAGTCACTTGTAGTGAAGTGTTCTTCAGGAATTGGTACGACATCACCATCAGCATCAAATCCTTCAGTAGGCCATACAAAACCTTCGATAACATATTTCCAAGAACGAATCTCAATGGATTGGATATATGTCCTCATCGTGGTTTCCAGACATTGTAGTTCGACCCATCGAGCACATGTGGCATGTTGACACTTGAGTTAGCTTCCATTGTAATAGTATACCAAATCCAGACACCAGAAGTTAGGTGGTTGGCTCTGATGCCACTTGTTAAAATAGTTGGACATTGATACTTAAATGCTGAAATAATAGACAATGTTGACTACGATATTGAGTCAACACTGGACGAGTAAATAACAGCGGATAATCAAATATTTTGTTCCAGATAACGGCAAAGGAAAAGACTAGAGGAGGGGGGGGGGGGAATTAGTCTTTTCAAACTTTTGTCGATAAACACAATTTCTCAGATACTTGAAGGTATCTGATAATTATATTCAGAGAGCGAAAGACTTTATGAGATAGATAAATGAATTTGTGCTTTGCAACAGTAGTGTGTGTGTGTGTGTGTGTGTGTGTGTGTGTGTTGTTGTTGAACTGTAAATACATAAAGTAAATGACATAGCAACTAAAGTGGTATCTAGAGGTGGCGTAATCATCCAACTAATCCACTCGGCCTTTCAGATACCTAGAATCAACTAGAATAGATAATTGATTTCACCTTACAATTGATCCTATTCTAAGATACTTAATACAAATGGTTCCCAACCAAATGTTCCTCCTAAGTTTTTCCATAGATCCTAGAGCCAAGTGCTTCATGTGCTCAAGATAACCTTGGGCTATTCCTTGATTTCCCATATCAAGTACTTCTTGTACTCCACGCCTTAATGGTGTTGATTATGAGTTGATTGTCTAGAAAGCTCCTTTTATAAGTTTTCAGTTATATTTAGAAAGCTTTGAAGAAACAAGACTATTTAATACACTTATGCAGTGTATGGTAGCTTGCTCTTTTACTGACCCAAGTTTATTAGACTTGTTCAAGAGAATGAATCTCAGATTGTTATCCAAAGATTCAACTCTTTCACAAATTACAATACTTATTGAAGGATCAAGACACTTAGAACTACTAGTGATTTCTCGAGCTTGTTAGTCGCAACAGAAAGCTTAGAGAATGGAAGTAAGAATGCTTGAGAGAATACTTGCTTGATAATATAGTTCGAATGTGTGTGTGTATTTCTCAGTATCTAAGTGTTGATATTTATAGATGAATTTAATAGTAGTTTGATAGTATCTGTTAGACATCTTTTAAATTCCATCCGTTCATATCTTGAAATTAGTACTCCCATGCGTATATTCTCTTTTCAGAGAGTTCTGCAAAAGGATAGTGACATTTCTGTCAAGCATTAAATGTAGTGCACTATATTTCATCATGTAGTCTCAACGGATGCATGTAGCTTTCTGAAGCTTCACATGTTTCATCTCTCAGAAACCTGTTGTCTCATAAACTTAGTTGTAACTTTGTTTTGTATACATAGCTTTCTGGAAGCAATTATCTAAGGAGACTTTCCTCCTTTGTCTTCTGATACCTTTGTGCAAAAGGTCTTCTCCTTTGCTTGGATGCCTCCTTGGTTTTCTTCGAGCTAAATAAAAATTACATTCAGAGACCTAACATCCTATTACAAGGTTTCTAAAAACTATAATACTTAGTGTATTTCTTCTTTACAATGTTCAAGTGAACCAAGAATACTAAACACCTTTCTGAACTAGGATAAGTCATTGTGATGAGTGATCAAAATACTAACAGATATTCCTAACGAATTTCCCCCTTTTTGATCAGACAACAATGACTATCACAAAAAGTCCTATTACAGATTGTAGAAGTCAACATTTCCGCACTTAATCATTTCATCATGATTTAGAAATTAAGTTGAAGTAAGTGCAGAAATTAAGACATCAACCAAATCACAAGGAGTGATCTTTGCTGACAGGTTATCTTCAATTAATGTTTCTGAGACTATGATCATCATAATAAACAATTACAGAACAAAGATAACTTACAAGAATATATCAAATAAAATACACCAGCAAAAATTCACAAAATATTACAAAAGAAAAATAGAACAACAGGAGAGTTAAAGCTCCAAGTGACATTCTAAATCCTCTGTCTTCAAATCTTCATTTCTTCAAAACACTTAGGTTTTCAGCAACCTTAAGTTCTTCAGTTAGTCTTTTGGTGGATTAGTCTCTGAATCTTTTGTCCTTGTTCTCTCTCTTGTCTTTCACATGGTCAAGGAGATAGGTTCTCACAGCCATTTTTGTTTCTTTGGCAACCTTGCACTTCTCTTTATAATCCAAATTTAGATTCTTTTCATGAAATTGTCTAATCCAGTAGACTCTTTCTCATTTTCAGGCATGCTCAATCTTGGTCTCTATGAGTCTGAAGTATTTATAGATGACTCTCAAGTAATTCATGTCAACCTCAAACTCTTGCTTAGTCATGTAAAATGACTCATGAGCTAGCACTCAAAGATTATTTTGTGAGCTATAACATGTTCCCAGCAGCTTTGGAACCTTATGGACGTCATTAGGCTTAATGTAAGGAACTTCTTCCTTCATATCCCTTTCCATGGCATCTCTTCTGATTTTCACTTCATAATCAAGCCATGTTTTCACATGTGTAAGATTTATCGAATGAGGTCTTCTTACTCTCCATGCCATAAGTTGATTGAAAATGGAATTAAAAAAATTTCTATTCAACAATAAGTGTTGGAGATCCAGAATCCAGTAGCCATTCAGTTGTCTTATGCATTGACATGCAGACTGGCTATCACGAGTCTTAGTGTACTCAATTAATGCATCATCAGGTCTAGGAGGTAGATCTTCAGTGTTTGATCTACCAAACTTTGTATTTCATCTTTGTCTTCTGTTCATTCTTGGATACTCCCTTGATGTGTTTTCATTAGGGGTTTGACTTGAAGAACTACCTTGGACAGATTTGGTATATCCCGATGGTGTTCTGGCAGCAATGGATCTTGCAGATATAGGTTCAGATACTTCTTCAATCCTTCTCTTTATGTGGAGAGGATGCTCATCATGATTGGTATCATCATCATCATACAGATTGTTGTGGCCTTGATCATGTGGTGAGCAAGTTTCTTCATTACCTATCTTCTTCTTCTTCTTCTTCTTCTTCTTCTTCTTCTTCTTCTATAGAAGGTTTATCAGATTTCCTTGGGGACTTGGTCCCTTTGGATCTTTATTTGTAGTTTTGGATCTAGTCAATGGTGGTGGTGAAGATGAGGGAGGTTTTCTGATGGTTAGAGGTTTTTCTGCAGGCTGCTTCCTCTTGCTTGTTCTCTTCTTGATTCTTCCCCCTTAGCCATTGGTGGCTGGCTCAAACTAGCATATGCCTCAGCAAATGAGTCATAATATTTGCTCAACACATTGTGGCTTTCCACCAATTTCTGGAACTCTGAGTGTAGAGACTCAAGTTGTCCAAGTAGAATATGTTTCCTTTTGGAGATCTGCTCTAGTGGCTCAGACATCTTGTCTACTTTTCCAGTAGCATAGCTAGATTCCATTAAGGCTTTCTGAGCTGTCTCTAACTCTAATCTCTCTACATTCCTAGATCTTTATATGCAATCATCAGAGATGTTTTTCTTCTTGTCATGAGCTCAACAAATGCCTTGAATTCTGGATGGATGGAGGCCAAATCTTGATTGTTTTGTTCAAACAATTCATTATTCATATTGGCAAGGATAATGAACTTGTTTTCAAAAATATTGTTATTTGCAGGGGTCTTGTTGAAGGCTTTAGGTGCTATCACCTTTCTCTTCAAATCAGACACAGTCATATGATCATGAGTGTGGCCAGGTGTCTATCCTCATCATCAAATCCATCAAGATGGTTAATGCCATCATCAAGAGACTCATCATCTGAGGACTCTTCCAAGGCTTCAATAATTTGTTCTCTGCCCTTGTCCTTTGATGGTCCAGAAAGTTGTAGTGCAGCCTCATCATCATGCTTGTCTACTACCAGTGATTAAACATGAACCAAGGCAGTTTCCAGTGAGTGTTTGAACTTGACTTGCTCTATAAGGAGATTCATTTCCTTTTTGTTCATTGCCTCCAAGTTTTGGATTCTGGCAGCTTTATGAGCAATCATCTCTTCAAGCTCTTGTTTGACCAGAGCCTCTCTCTCTCCAACAGTTTATGTACTTTGGAAGCTCTATCCCCAGCTTCCCATCAAATATCTTTGTTGTTGTGAGTCATGTTGTTGTTGAGAGGTGTGAGTTGGTGATTTTGAAGATGGGTGTGGAGTAGATACTTTATGTGCAAAAGGTTTTGCTGCACTTGATGCTCCTCTAGACTGAGCAATTCCACCAGCTCCTGGAGTGGGAGCCTCATCATCATCAGCGTCACTATTGTCATCACCCTTGGTGGGATGTTCATAGGGGCGTTCTTCGAACTCATTCTCATCAATTTCCTCCTCATCGTCAGAAACCAGATTGATCACCATTGGCAATGGTGACCTGCCCATTTACTTCCTCCTGATCAGAGGGGTAAACACACATGCTCTTGGACAAGGCAGGCTTGTATGCCATCCGCCTTCTGGTCTCTTTATCTGCATCCAAGAATGCTTTTTCAAGCATTATGACAATTTCTTCAGAGAAACCTTCATGCATTAGTGCAGAGAACTTGTACTCCTTCACTAAGTAAGTGGCATGTATGTAGTTCTCCAAATCCAAGGCTCTTTCTCTCTTGGTCTGGTTGTCTATTAATCTGGCGATATCTGAGAGATCAGCTCTTCGAAGCTTTTGCCATGACTTAAATAGATGGAGATGTTTCCTTATAGTTTTTTCTCTGAAGAACTCTTGCACCTTAGCAAGGTCTGGTGCGAATTTGATTGTACGATGCTTAAAGCCTGAAAGAGAAAGAAAGTCTTTTGAGAAAAAAAAACAAGACTTAGAAGTATCTAAATTTGAATGACAAATTCGGTTTCTAAGTTACATGAGTTTGAACTGCAGGCTCAGAAAGTTCTACCATTTGGGTGGCAACCTCAGATACTATGTTGTGAGATGGAGACAAGTTAGTCTGTTCTTCAGCAACTTCTCTTTCAACTTGAACCTGAGGATAAAAATTAATACATTAAATGAATTTTTATAGAAAGTTATGTTTTCACAAATAGTTGTTGTAATCTGAGTTTTCACTTACCTCCGGATGGGGAGGCTCATAAACAACTTTCTCAGAGACTTGTTTTGTCTCTGCAATTCTTTCTGGTGTAGAAGTTTGTTGAACTTCATCCACTTGATACAGAAGGGGTCGCAACTTCGCCTCTGGCACCTTTACTTCTTCTTGAGCTTAAGAAAGTAAATAATGTATAATTAAGAAAAGCATGTGAAAAATAAAATTGCCAACTTTCTGAAGAATAAGGAAAACCTTCGAAGTAGAAGGCTCAACAACTTGTTCCTCAAAAACCTTGTTGGTTTCTGGCAATTCTTTCTCAGCTTGTAATGTTTCCACCACTTGCTCTTCTTCCTCAGTTTGAGCCTATCAGAAACATATATTAAGTTAGAACACTTAAAAAAATACAAGTCAGAAAAGAAAAACACTCCTCAGAGATTGATTATACATGTGGTACAGGCTCAGAATCTTTGAGTGTTGAGGCTTAGGGAGCCTCTTCTTCTCTTTCTGAGGTAAGCTTAGAAGCTTCCTCTTCTGTTTGTGTTTCTGTTTGGGCCTGTAACAAAGAAAATTTATGAGTGATAAGTAAAAAAAAAAAAAAGTTTAAACAAGTCAGATATAGACTTATTTGCTACCTGAAGTGCTTCAGAAGGTTGAGCTTGTGAAATGTCTTCTCTGAAGGAAGACTCTAGCACTTCAGACCTATCATCCTTGTGTTGATCATTCTGAGAATCACCCTTAGTTTGATCCCTCATTGTGAGTTGGGAACCTGCTCCTTTCAAGGATTTTCTTCAACAATAACACTTGTTGTGTTTCTGACTGCATGAATCCAGTAGATGTGGTTGGAATATCATCATTCATAAGAGCATCTTTCAGTCTTTGAAGTGTGGAGGCAATGTCAACATCCTCCATCACTTGATCTTCGGCATTCAGAGACTCTTGAATATAGTCTAAAGAGTTCTGAATGGTTGCTGCTTATTGTGTATCAATGCATTCTTCAGCAACCATAGTCTTGGAAGTCTTCTCATAAACTTCACCCAAATTAGAACCAGATGCCTTCGATGTATCCTTAGTTTACTTTGCAGCCATGAAGAGTTGTGTGAGAACCATCTCATCATCAGACTCTTCAATAGTGGGTACCGAATTATCCATAATTCCGGTAGTTTTTGTGGAGAGAGAGAGAGAGAGAGAGAGATTTCCACTACTCTTGCTCAACATCTCCATCCATGGACGCATCTTATTCGGATGTGAATGGTAGATGGAACTTTAATAGCAAGAGATGGAGCTGGAGTACTCTCTGCAGGAGTCTCAAAAACCTTAAGTTTCTTTGTTACTCTCTTCTTGGTTCTAGGTTTCTTGATTGCAACCTCAGCAGGTGCAGCAACCTCGGTAACCTCAGGCTTTCCTTCAGCTTTATGCTTCTTTTTGCTCCTTTACCAGCCAGTTACCATAGTTGAATTTTCAGATAATGTCACTGGTCTCAACCTTTTCAGGGTTTCTGAGTTTAAACCATATGTCTCCATAATATAACATATTTTAAGTCCATTAATAATTGTCCCCATAGGCTCAGCAAGGCCTTTCTCAATCTTCACATCAAAACTTCTGAGAGCTTTGACAACTTCATGAACACATACTTACCCCAATTGAAAGAGCTTTCATGTTGTTCCATGAGTTGGCTTCTCATAAGGTACATATCCATCCACCTCTAAAGGCTAATTTGGTCAGCTCCTTCCTTCAGACCCTGAAGAGCCCAGTGTAAAATGCAGGCTAGCACATTCCAGTGCTTGTACAAGTGCCTCACTCTGATATCTCCCAGAATGAATGTGGAGGGAGCGTCTGGAATAGACATATCAAAAGAACTCTCTATAGGTCTCTTGGCACCTTGTAGCAATATCTCACCCTTGGGACTTATTTCAAAGTCCTCGCCTTCGTTGACCAGACCAAATAGGTCGCAGAAACTTTGACAATCAACGTCACTAACCAGGTTCTGCACCTTGGTCTTGAAGGACACTTTTTCAGTCTCGTAGATCACCTTGGTGATCACTTCCGAGTTGTTATAAATCTCAAGAACATCCAGTGATGAGGTCTCACTGGAAAGGGCTGAAAGAAACACTTTGACATTTGCTTTTTCAAGCAAAACTAAGATAGAAGTTCTATCTGCTCGTTCAGGGACTATGGCTTACAGGTGTTTCTCCACGAAAGCACCACCATGTTGCATCCTATGGTTGGAAGTCCACTTACCAGGATTAAAATCACCTTGGAGTCTATTGTTTGAGATCTCCAGATTCGTTGATTGCTTTTCAGCAGCAAACGATGTTGAGGCCTTAGAACTTGAAGCACATTTGGGAGCCATTTTATAGTGATTTAATTCAAATATAGAGAAGATTAACAAGCTTGATTAGTAATTCTGTTTAGAAGAACTTAAAGAGAACAAATGAAATTTGCAGGTGGATTTGCAGAAAATTAGAGAGAAATTGCTATTTTGATGCACGTGATGAGTTTTGGACATTTCTCCAAATCCTTTATATATAGCATTAGAATCACAACAGTTTACAAAATACATACATAAAATATGCATTTGTTACCGTGTACAATGCATTGGCGTGTTAACCAATAACGCTTTGCATTAAATGCGAGTGGGGCCTTAACTGTCTTGCTACAGTGAGTTTTATCTCATCGATTAATCTCATCCGTTGAGATAAAGAGAAAAATCCATCGATGGCTCTCATTGCTTCTTCAGCAATGATGTCAATCAACAAATTTTACAGTGCCCTCATTATGAATTTTTGGCAAGGTGTAATCACAAGTCACTCTTATCGTGTGAAAAAATAAAACTTTTGGACTTATCTTTCTGAGTTCAAGTCTTGTTTTATGTGTGTTAACATATAAATGGTAAGGACACATAAACCTAGACATAGTTTGACTCTTCGAGAAATGTACTTGTGTACTATTATGTTTCCCCTCACTAAAGTGATATTACACCTTTCTGAGTACCCGTCTTAGAAACCAAAAAATACATTTCCTCCAGCTATATCCTTAGTAAATGAATACCCGTTTCAGATATATGGACATACTTGTTACCATTATGCCACTAGTACCTGGATACCCGTTCCAGAAACTTAGCATCTCTTTGTATCCTCGTTCTCATAATCCTTATAACTTCTCAGTTCCTAGGTAGCTCAATTAATCCAAGATTATGCCTCAAATTCAAGAACCTGCTTTCTGCAATGGCTTTGTGAAGGATATCTGCAAGTTGGTCTTCCGTGCCAACCTTGAATATCTCTATATTGACTTTCTCAACATGGTCTTTGATGAAGTGGTGTCTAACATCAATGTGCTTTGTTCTAACATGAAACTTAGGATTCTAAGTAATCGCAATAGCACTAGTGTTGTCACATAAAATGGGATTTTTCTCTTCTTTAAGACCATAGTCTCTGAGTTATTGTTGTATCCATAGTATTTGAGTAGCACAACAACCAGCAGCAATATATTCAGCCTATGTGATAGAAGTAGCAATTGAGTTTTGATTCTTGCTAAACCATGAGATAAGTCTAGTTCCCAGATGCAGACAAGTTACTAAAGTACTTTTCCTATCAAGCATTGATCCAGCATAGTCAGCATCTGAGTAGCCAATTAAACTCAATCAAATTTATTTAGGATACCACAGACCAACTTCTATAGTACCTTTGACATACCTTAATATTTTTATATCAATGTTGTAGTATGATTGCATAGGAGTTGTCAGAAATCTAGCACACACACCAACTGCATATTGAATATCAGGTCTGCTTGCAGTAAGGTAGAGAAGTAAACCTATCAATTTCCATTACTTATGTTCTTCAACACTCTTATCAGATTCAGTATATAAGTCATTTTGGTTCCTATACTCATAGGTATCTTAGCATTCTTTTCAGAAGGCTTTAGATTAAACTTGTTGAGCATATCTTTTGCATATTTTATTTGATTATGAATATTCCATCATCGAGTTGCTTGACTTGCAATCCTAGGAAATATTTCAATTCTCTCATCATGCTCATCATGAGATTTGCAAAGACATCACAAAGTTACTTGTCTTTAGATCCAAATATAGCGTCATCAACATATACCTGAACTAAAAGTAGGTTCCCTTCATGATATAAGGTGAATAAAGTTTTATCAACTTAACCTTTCGTAAAACCACTTTCCAGGAGGTATTTAACCAAAGTATCATACCATGCTCTTGGAGCCTGTTTCGGTCCATAAAGAGCCTTTTGAAGCTTATAAACCATTCTACTTTCTCAGGAAACTTCAAAGCCTGGTGGTTGATCAACATAAACTTCCTCAACAAGTTCACCATTCATAAATGCACTCTTGACATCAATTTGGTAAACTTTAAAGTCATTATGAGCTGCAAAGGCTAGAAATAGTCTTATTGCATCCAATCTTGCAATTGGTGCATATGACTCATCAAAATCTAAAACTTAAGTCTGGGTAAATCCCTTGGCAACCAACCTAGCCTTGTTTCTGGTTATTTCACCAGACTCATTCATCTTGTTTCTAAAAACCCACTTAGTTCCAATCATAGATATTCCTTCTACAAATGGAACTAGTTTCCAGACATTGCGTCCCTCAAATTGATCCAACTCTTCTTGCATTGCAGAGATCTAGTCTTGATCCTTTAATGCATCTATAATAGTCGCATGTTTGATGTTTGAGATAAAACAACCAAAGAGAGAATCAGCATTTTCAGCGATTGCTCTCCTAGTTCTAACACCTTGATCAATAGGACCAATCACATCTTTTGCAGGATGGTCTCTAATCCATTTCATAATAGGTTTGAACTAGTAGGGTCACTATCTACGTGATCTGAATGTGAATCACTACGATTATGACTTGATACATCTTTAGTATCAGGGATATTTTGTACACTAGAAGTGCGGTAAATATCATACACTTGTTTAGTGTGGGAGAATTCTAGAACATGACTTTCATAATGGTCATTCCCAGAAAGATCTCTACGATGAATATTCTCAGTTTCTATTTTTGGAATTCTCATAGAAAAATTCTTCACCATGTCTAAGAGTCATCTGGTTGTTACTAGGCACATCATGTTTTTCTTCGTCAGACTCATCCTCTATATTAATGACAGAGTTTCTACTTTCTGAGGGTTCTTCTTCAGAATCCTTAACCATAAGTTCCTTGAACCTATTTGAGAGTTCTTCACCAAGGGGTATTTTCTTGCTTCCTTCATAGAATCCCACATGAATTGATTCTTCAATCTTCTTTGTTCTCTTATTGTATACTTTGTAGAGTTTGCTATTTATAGAATAACCAAGAAATACAACTTCATCTTCTTTTGGTTGAAATATTCTCAAGTATTATTTTCCATTGTTAAGAACAAAACATCTACAACCAAACACTTTCATATGTTTGATATTAGGGGGTCTGCCAACCAAAAGCTCATAGGGAGTTGTGTCATGGTGTTTGTTTATCAACCATATGTTCTGAGTGTAGCATGTTGTATTTACAGCTTCAACCCAATAAATTTCACTTATTTCAGTGTCAGCTAGCATTGTCCTTGGAGCTTCTTTAATGATCTTATTCTTCCTTTAGAAACACCATTTTGTTGTGGTGTCCTTATAGAAGATAGTTGATGTTGTATACCTTTGCAGGTACAAAACTCTTTTATTTATTGGTTGACAAATTCAGTGCCATGGTCTGTTCTGATCGTATATACCTTGTCATTTTTCATGACTTCAAGCTTGTTCATAAAGTTTGGTATCTCCACCCTAGCATCAGATTTTTGTTTCAGAACGACAGTCCTAGGTAAACCTAGTGAAGTCATCTACAACAACTAGACCATACTTCTTGCCTGTATAACTAGTTACAGATGATTCAAAAAGACCCATGTGTAATAGTTGCAGTGGTCTAACACATGAATGTCTAGTTTTGGACTTGAAAGAGGTTTTGGATTGTTTCCCCAATTGACAAAAAGAGCATACAACGTCCTTTCTGAAAGTTGTTTTAGGTAATCCAACCACTAACTCCTTTTGGCAAGTTTGTTCAGAGTTTTGAAATTCAAGTGACTCATTCTCTTGTGCCATAACTAGTGTTCCTCATTGTGACTTGATTGACTCAGCATGAGACATTCTTCAGTTGTGGAGATGTCCAATCAGCGACATTAGACTTCCTTTCCGTCTAGCAACCAAGATTGTCTGCTTTGACTCATTGTCTATCAATTTGCAAAATTTCAATTTGATTTTCACAGAATATCCCCTATCTCTAAACTGGTTCATGTTTATAAGATTATATTTCAAACCTTTAACATGTAATATGTCAGAGATTGTAAGGGATCCCAATTTGACGTTGCCAAATCCTATGGAAGGATTTAATTTTCCTCCAGCAAACCTGATATTTGGTCCAGTATTACATACTCTATAATTGACCAAGTTTTCTTTGCCTCATGGCATGTGCTTCCCGCATCCATTATCATATAGACATTGAGCCTTAGTCTAAGACACGTTCTCATCAGCCATGAGGCATTCTTCTATGTTGGAGATGTCGGGACCTACAATCCCAGCAACTCCACACATGTCATTCTTCTTCTGGCCAAAGTCGATTACATCGTGAGTAATCCCGTACAATTCTGGTGATGGCAATTTTGGCTCATCTGAATCTTCATCATCATATTCTGACTCAATATCCAAAGCATCAAGTTGAATCTGGATCTTTTTTCTCTCTTCAGTGAGCAAGGCCCTCTGAATTCTTTTGAAAGATCTTCTCTCCTTTTTGTCACCTGTCTTTAGCTTGTTGAAAGCAGGACAATCACGCATGAAGTGACCAGGTTTCTGACAATAGAAGCAAATGTCATTTCCAATTTCAGCAACTTCAGTACTAACAGCTTTCTGAGCGGGGTTGTTCAGAGAGTTATTTATTTGAATATTCTTGTACTGACGATAGTTTGGGCCGAGATGCTTTTTCAGCTTCTCCTTTGCTTTTCTCCTTTCTATCTCTTGGCTCACATATTTCTTCATGTGTCGCACAACAAGAGCATTTTCTTTAGACACTTCCTTGGTATCCTTCTTTTCGGAAGTACCTAGTGTGAATAGAGAAACACTTTGCAACTTTTCAGCTGCAACTAATCCTCTTTGGGTTGTTTCATAGTTCACAGTGGTTAAATGTGAAATGAGTTTCACTGGTGTAATTTGTGGCATACACTGGTTAAAGTAGAAATATTGGGTGTGTTCTTAATGTTGGTTCAAATTTCTAACAATGGTTTTCACCTTCTCAAAATTTGAGTATATGTCACTTTCTCCAAGTGCAACCATATCACTCATGAGATTAGTAAACCGAAAATCAAGTTCTTCCAGAGTTTCAGTGGGACCCTATTTGAAGTTTTGGAACTTCAATTTCAGAACTTCGAACTTGTTTTCCTTGGTTTTCTCAGTTCCGGCACAAATTTCTTCTATCAATTGCCTGGCAACTTTCGCCGTCTTAGCACACCATAATTTGTATTGTATATGCTCATGTATCGATCAAATGATGATGTTACGAGCTTGACCATCCAACGTGTGTCTCTTGGCATCTTTCGATGTCCAGAGTTCACGAGGTTTGTCTTCATACTCAACCTGACCAGTAGCAACACGATCACTATCACTAGTCGAAGTGTCACTACCTTCAGCATCCGTATCAACGGTTCTCCGACCATCAGACACCCCCAATGACTCGTTTTAGCTATCTGATTTTGATAGTTCCTTCCTTGATGACATAGATCATCTCATCACTGATGGCTTCAAAATGCAACATCATATTGTTCTTCCATTTCTCGTAATTTTCGGGCTTCAGAACCGGAGCATCACTCAGAGACATACCTGCACACTTAACACAAAAATTAAAACATCCTCAGAAGCGACAAAAACCTTTACCTATCTGGTGGATCGAGGTTCATTGCAATAGTAAATGTGTGTGTGTGTGTGTGTGTGTGTGTTGCTGAAATGTAAATACAGTTTGTAAATGACACAAGTATAGTGGTATCTAGAGGTGGCGTAATACTCCGACTAATCCATGCGGCCTTTCAGAGACCTATAATCCACTAGAACATATAATTGAGTTCACCTTACAATTGATCATATTCTAAGATTCTTAAAATAAATGGTTTCCAACCAAATGTTCCCCATGAGTTGTTCCTTAGCTCCTAGAACCAAGTACTTCATTTACTCAAGATAACCTTTGAGCTATTCCTTAATTTCCAAATCAATTACTTCATGTACTCCACGCCTTAATGGTGTTGGTTGTGAGTTGATTGTCAGGAAAACTTCTTTTATAACTTCTCAGTTATATTCAGAAAGCTTTGAAGAATCAAGACTACTTAATATACTTATGCAATGTATGGTAGCTTGGTTTTTACTGGCCCAAGTTTATGAGACTTGTTCAAGAGAATGAATCTCATATTGTTATCCAAAGATTCAACTCTTTCACAAATTACGATACTTGTTGAAGGATAAGGACACTTAGAACTACTAGTGATTTCTCAAGCTTGTTAGTCTCAACAGAAAGCTTCGATAATGGTAGTAAGAATGCTTGAGAGAATACTTGATTGATAATGTGTTCGAATGTGCGTGTGTATTTCTCAGCTTTTAAGTGTTGATATTTATAGATGAATTTGATAGTCGTTTGAATAGTATCTGTTAGACATATTTCAAGTTCAATTCATTCATATCTTGAAATTAGTACTCCCATGCGTATATCTCTTTTCAGAGAGTTCTGCAAAAAGATAGTGACATTTATGTCAAGCATTAAATGCAGTGTACTATATTTCGTCATGTAGTCTCAACGGATGCCTGTAACTTTCTGAAGCTTCACGTGTTCCATCTCTCAGAAACATGTTGTCTCAGAAATTTAGTTGTAACTTTGTTTTGTAAACAAAACACAAATTTATATATAGCTTTCTGGAAGCAACTATATGAGGAGACTTTCCTCATTTGTCTTCAGATACCTTTGTGCAAAAGGTCTTCTCCATTGCTTGGATGCCTCCTTCTTGGTCTTCTTCAAACTAAATAAAAATTACATTCAGAAACCTAACATCCTATTACAAGGTTTCTAAAAACTATCATACTTAGTGTATTTCATCTTTACAATGTTCAAGTGAACCAAGAATACTAAACAACTTTTTGAACTAGGATAAGTCATTGTGATGAGTGATCAAAATACTAACAAATATTCCTATCAAATATATATATATATATATATATA
>JAYMSP010001236.1:0-34431 GCA_036897095.1 Plantago elongata
TTTCCCCCCCCCCCCTGGCCCCCCCCCCCCCCCCCCCCATGTACCGAGACGAATGCATCAAGGGCTCCATTCAAATGTCGCCATCTAACATGAAGTGAATCATTAGTTCGAGCATTCAGGTCAACCATTTAATCCACCCGTGTTGCATTCAACCCAAATCATACCACATTCAACATGTTGGTATAAGATTAGCCCGCAACTAAACTCAACAAACCTAAAATGTCAATGGAAGATCTTCGGTACTCTAGTGTTTTTGTCTGGACTGCGTATTAGTACAAGCAGTCGAACTACACAGATGATTCGATTGCGCCAAGTAGGTAGACCCCCTTTGCAACTGTTATATTAGACCGGCCTGGTGTCATGGTTTAGATTCCATACCCTCCTCAACAACCGGTGCACGTGTCTCGATAAAAATTAGATTATAACTCATAGTTCAACGATAATATAAATTATGTAACTCTTAATTTGTTCTTATAATGGAAGTAGCGCTCTCTTATGTTATAACATATGATATAGGAAAACTCCATGTCCTCTTTTATAAGTACCTTAGTTAAGAAAGGATAATTACTCCTACCCACTTAAATAAAATACTCAACCCCTTATCAATCTTGATTCATTTCAGTCTGAACAATAATTAAATCCAGTCGATTCTAATACGTATGGAAGAAAACAAGAAAATTGAAATTCAGGGATTTTTTTCTATTTCTAGAATACTCCGTGCAATACATTATGTATAATACTTTCTCTTAGTGCAGAAATAGAATTTTATATGCTAGACTATATAAATTAATACAGCAAAGAATTTGAGCGTACATTTATAGCATTATAATTTTATAGACTGTAACAATAAGTAGAAAGTTTACACGTGAGTATCGTATGTCAATTTGATAGGACTTAAAAAAGAATTGAGTAGGAAAAAATAATTAAATTTTTGGCTTGTTGTATGATGACCATCTTTTATGAGATAGTATAATAATGTAATTATCATTTTAGATTTTAAAATCCAACAACTTTCCCTTTATTTAATCTTTCTATATTGTTGGGAAATAAATATTGTGAATAATTAGTAGGTGCCAAACTGCCAAGTGCCAATCATGAATCGATTACAACACACGAAAGTCTTCAAAAACATTTGAACGAATTTTGAAATCCCTCCAATTTGTCACTTTCACACCATTTCCGCCATCTCTCACCTTCCAATCGAAGTCCCACCAAATACATTACTATATCAAACAACAATACGAAATACACGCGCCGAAACAACTGGTCACATACATTATACACACATTTAAATCATTGGCCCAGCAAGCACTATACGTATCTGTCTGTCAGTAACAGAGACTCACTTCCATTATTCCTCCTCAGTGGCTTCTTTTTTCTCCCAATTGTTTATACTATTTATCTCTCTCTCTCTCATCACTGTTTCGATAAAGGAAAAGATAAAAATCAGTACATTACTTTTGGTTTTGGATAAAGCTACATTACTCAGGTGAAGGTGTAATCATGACGATTCTCTAGGAGAAGAACCCTAGTTCGACTAGGAAAATGTTCCGAGGTTTGTTCACCTACTCGTCGCTTTTACTTGCTGAGCTCGCTCTACTTCATCAGATCTAGCTGCAGGTACTATAGCTTATACTGCTAATAATGCTCGTAGATACTGGTGTTTTTTAGCAGCTTGTTGTAAAAATGTGCGATTATGTTTTAGTTCGTGATGTGGATTGAATTGGAAGTGAATGCTGATTTTAGTGCTGCTAAGACTTGCATTTGTGCGGATTTGTTTAATTGTTTCAATGAGTTTAGTGTATGTTGTGAGTAAGAGCTGGAGATCAGGTAGTGTTACTGTATCAGTAATTCAGTATGTTGACTGACGACTGTAGGAGGTCGTGTCGTGTGCACAATTTTTTAAAGTAGAATTTCTCTAGGTTTACTTCAGGTTCATGTAGCTGATATTCGACTTAGGAGATACTGTTATTGCTAGAGACTTTTATTTTATTTGTATGGAAATGTGTGGTTCTGTTTCTACTTCCTGAATTGAACTGAAATTTACAGATGGTCAGAGTGCTGTAAGACTTGATTCTTCAATGGAACTTTAGTGTTGGTTTCGTGTGTAAGAGCTGAATTACACTTTTAGTTACTTGCTATATGTTATTGAAACGTGTGTTTCTGTTTCTACTTTGCAAATTGAGCTGGAGTATTATGATGTTTCTATTGCGTTCATACTTGCATTTTGTTAACAAGTATTACTTACTGTCTGGCAAGAGTTGAGAATCAGGTGTTGTTTGTTTCTCTGTGAATTGGATTGGACTTAGATGAATTTTGACGCTAATTTCAGTGCTGTTAGACTTGGAATTTTTTGTCCATAGGTTTTGTTATATATTTTGTGGCATTGTTGTACTGATATAAGTAGGAGGCTTCATGAGCATTTGTTGTAATTAGATTCTCTTTATGTTTACATCAGGTTTTATGTAGCTGGAATTCGGGTTACTTCTGGAGCTCAGTTAATTCCGTGAAAAATGGAAGTTCAAACGGTGCAATCAACTGATGTAGCTGTAGAACAGGGGCATGGCATGGAAATAAAGAAGAAAGAAGTCAATGATTCGAAGGTGTCCAACCCCGATGGAATAAAAACACCTAGGTGCACTCCTACAGTTGGGACTTCGAAAACAAAAACTGATAGAATGAGTGATACTAACTCCAATTCGAGTGAGACAAAATCAAGATTCACTAAACCGACTCTGAGCAGTTCTTTGCGGACTTCAGGACCTGTGTCTGTGACTAGAAGAAGCAGTACTGATGGTTTACCTGAGAAGCAGCCAATGTCGATTAGTAAACGACATATCACTGATGTTGGTTCTGTATCAAGTAAAAGAACCAGCTCCTTGGCTTCAGATCCGCTACGAAAATCTCTTCCAGAACTTCGGAGAAGTCCAGCGCCAACCATTGTAGCTAAACCTACCACCAGGACCAGTGTTTCTGATATTAGAAAGTCGGTTCCTATTTCTCCTGTTCCTAGAACTCCAAGGACACTTTCAGATTCAAGCAAGCAAGATTCCAAGAGAAGTTCACTGCGATCCTCACAGTCTTCGGTTTCTTCTATTAAGAAGATTGCATCTCCGTCTCTAGACAGTCCAGCCAGTAGCAGTTCTGTTAGGAAGTCAATGACAAAAGCTTCTTCTGATTCTACCCGATCATCTTTAACATCCAGTGGTTCCAAATCTGGTGCTCTGTCAGCATCTACGAATAGAAGTTCAAGTTTATCAGGACGTAAGAAAATCGGAACTCCTGATAGTCGGGACTCACGTCTTATGATGCTTCCCAAAGTGGAGGTCAAAGCCAGTGATGATGTTGTAAGAACTCTTTATATACACTCTTCACAAACACAATGGTGTCAGAAGTATCAATTTTCTTATGACTAATAGAACTGTTTACACTCTCGTAATTCTATATTGACCCAAGGATAATATGGTTCTATCATGTGATCTGAAACATTGCTAGTTCTTTCAACTGATTACAGATCACCACCCTGAATTTTTCCGGTTGAATTCACTAAGCCATATATAATATGAGTTTTCAATTGCATGCCAGTCCTATTGGTGCTGCAGTGCTACTGCAATAGGCATATATTTCTCTGTTTTAAAATTTTGTCATAAGATGTTGTTAGTGTACCAATCTTTGGTAGCCTTTGTATATTCAGTTGTTCAGGCAGATTTTTGTTCTTAATGAAGAGGTTGGATCTCCGGGGTCACAGGATTCGCAGCCTCAACAATGGACTGAACTTGTCACCTAATCTCGAGGTATGTGCATGCTATTTAAGTCTGATTCATAAAATCCAAAATTCCTGCATCTCTCCCAATTGTTGAAGTAAATATATGACTATTTTTTCTTGCATTTTTTGTGGAGCCCTTCCAATAAATCTCAGCATATGTAAGCTATGTACGCCTGATTTCTCAGGTTCTTCAGTTTTACTCCATAAGATTCTGGTTCACTAATGCAGCCTCGATACTACCGTACAATCAATATATTTCTCTTTACCTATTGTATTGCATTGTATGTGTTGATTGCTTGTTTACGCTTGTTAAAATTACCAATAGGTTATTAATGGATCTATGTTTGGGTTTTGGGTTCCCTCAATTCTATCTGATCTCTTGCATAAATTCATACTTGTCATCATATGTGCACGTGAATGTTGAAATACTACCCGTTGTGTTTGTGTATTCTTTTGCTACGTGGAACATCATCATTGAAATCATTATTTTTGCTAGATTAAAAAAATCCATCTGTTGTTTATGTAGACTTCATGCTGCTACTAACTTTGTTTCTCCCCTGTCTGGAAATTTACTTCTTTTGCAGTTTGTTTATCTCAGAGACAATCTGTTATCTGCGTTGGATGGTATTGAAGTCCTCAGCCGGGTGAAGGTATACTCCCTTTGCCATAGTGTCATGTATCTTAGTTCATGTTGCAAATTTAAGTAACAGATTTCAAGTTTCTGCATTCTAACCTCTCACTATTTATCATGTACCCTCTCTAGTTTACCTTATCCCGTAAATGGTTGTTGTTTTTCTTACGTACAGGTTCTGGATTTGAGTTTTAATGATTTCAAAGGACCTGGTTTTGAGCCACTTGATAATTGCAAAGCTTTGCAAGTGGGTATTCATTTGTTCTTATAGTACTACTTTTGCCTGGACTTGTTTAGGATGGTTAGACTCAATACAGCTTTACCTGCCGCGTGAAAACCTCACAGATTTCCTCTCTATGCAGCAACTCTATCTTGCTGGCAATCAGATCACATCTCTAAAGAGTCTTCCTGAACTTCCTAACCTAGAGGTCAAATCTCCATGCATAGATTTTCCTTGTTTATGTACATCATTATTTTTATCGTACTGGATCCTAACCATGATTATTCTTCTTTGCAGTTTCTTTCTGTTGCACAGAATAAGCTTAAGTCTCTTTCAATGGCTAGCCAGCCTCGTTTACAGGTTCATTTTTTTTGCTCTGCAAATCATTAAGCATTGCAGTTTAGTAAGTAGAAATCAACTTTATGTTATCACAGGTCCTAGCTGCCAGCAAAAATAAAATTTCAACTCTGAAAGGCTTCCCATACTTGCCAGCACTAGAGGTAAGTCACCAAATTAGGACAATTTTATGTTATATTACAAGTACCCATCCTTACTAAATGATTTTTGAAAACTGAAGTTAAATTTTCTGCCCAAATAATATATATATTCCATAAGAGAAAATGTTGCACACCAAGCAAGGCTCTGAACTAGAGGAGTACAAGAGACTAACTACAAAGAGAGACTCGCATGCATCAAGATATCCACACTTATCTAACATTATTAATGAAATAACAAATTCAGAAACATTCAGCTGTTTGCAGAAGATAACCAGATCAAGGGCGAGTTTTTAGCGACACAAAGAGGAATTAGTTGGACAAAAGCAAATCATAACTTACAAAAAGTAAAGATTTATTGTCAAACATCCTAGGGAATCCTATTTATACTAGTAGCTCAGTCAGTTATATTTCTTAATCCCCACTGCCTTTGTTGAGAAATATGCACTATGCACACACATCATGTGAAATTGACAGTGTCCATTGTTTGTCCAACCTCATCTGACAGCTTCAAACTTAAGTCTTAATTTACCTGAAGATTATACCATGACCAACTTACATAATGGAGATCAAGTCGATGAATTTTGCAACTTCAGTTGGATATGTTAATAAGCACTTATGCTTGATATGCTATCCTGGTCCCCAGTTGTTATGGACATGCACACTTATTTATTCCTGATATGCAGCATTTACGCCTAGAGGAGAATCCTATCCTCAAGATGTCTCATTTAGAAGCTGCTACAGTGTTGCTTGTTGGTCCAACTTTGAAGAAGTTCAATTACAGGGGTAAGTCTGTTAGGTGCCTTTTGATACTTGCCTGGGGCTGATTAACGTAACATTATTTTCACCCTACAAATAAGCTCTTTCCAAAGTTTGTTAAAAAGAAAGGATATCCCTGTTTCCTTACTTTCACCTGCTAGCATCTTTAGAGAAGCTAATGCACCATGGTGTTAAAATGTCCACATTTTCATATCCTTTCTTTTTGGTTGCTTTACAGAAATATCTTTTTTATTTGATTCGTTCCTGCAGACCTTTCTCGTGAAGAAATAGCAATTGCCAAGCGCTATCCTCTCCAGGCAGCCTTGTGTCTTCGAGCAGGCTGGGACTTGTGCCGACCAGAGCAAGCTATGGGTTAGTGTTCAACGTGTTCTTTTTTATGTGCAGGTTGTATAAATATGAACAATTGGGATGCTTCTCAAACTTTTTGCAAAGAAAGTATTAAACTATAATTTGAGTCACACTAATTGTCATCTAAAAATTTTAATTGGTTAACTTATTAATAGATAAATAGAGAATGTTGGATGCAAGATTGCACAGAAAGTTAGTTGGCTAGTCGCCAGGTTTCCCTTTTTCTGAGTGAGAAAGAGGAAGTATGGGATATAATATATACACAAGTAGAAAGTGTCACTTCACAACCATCAAAGAGCACTCAAGTTTGCATGCTCTATAAAGTACTGAGCTGAACCAACAAAATATTTTCATTTCACTATTCAAGCTTATTGGTTGAATCCACCGCAAACAAGGTGATTGAAGTTTATGAAACGATGATTTGCATGGTTACGTGGTCAAGTTACTTGCCTTGTTCTATTGTCTCTCCTGAACACCATTTATGTAAGGGTGGCATTGTTGTTCTTTGGACAATTTGCCGTTTAAAAACAATTATGCCTTCGTTCTTTACAGGTCATTATGTTCCAGTTATCATACATTGCTGATAGGAAGTAAAGCCAAAATAATTCATTGAATGTCGTAATGCAACCTAATGTTTCTAAGACTTGGACTTCAGGGCATGTTCCACACAATATGCAGTTATTCTACTTTGCTGAACATCCATTGACCTGAAACTTAAAATATGACATTTTTCATCAGAAAAGCAACATACCTTTTAGGGCATAGCTCTGTGTCTAAAAACAAACCTATTTTGACAGATTCGACATTCAAGTTCCTGCTGGAACAATGGAAAGAACATCTTCCTACTGGATATGTGCTTACAAAAGCTTCTGTTGCTCCTCCATTTGAGGAGGATGCTTGCAGCTGCCAATTTGAATTTGTAAGAGACAACAATGAAGGCAACGATTCAGAATTAGAATTGAAATGGCAGTGGTATGTAGGAGGGAGAAGTCTTTCAGACTTTACTGCAATTCCTGGCGCAAGTGGAGAGGTGAGGCAGCTTTTGACAATTTCTATAAAGTTCATGTTTGTTTTTCTTATCGATCACTCAGTTGTCAAACAATTTCTGGTTACGTCGGGTCCTAAGTCATTCTGGAATCAAACAATACTTTATCGTCATGTTAGGTCTACTTCCCAAAGCATGAAGATGTTGGCAGAATCCTGAAGGTAGAGTGTACGCCAGTGCTAGGAGAGACTGAATATCCTACTATATTTGCAATATCGTCTTCAGTTTCTCGAGGTACAGTTTCTTAGTTGATTAAAGAGACGACTTCAACATGCTTGATGCATCTGCATTTGTATGGGGCCAATGTTTCATAGTGATCATGACGATGCATGCATCATCATCTTGTTTTATCCTGCACTGAGTTCATATGAGCCAATAGTCATGAAAAATCAGTTACTGGTGAAATTACATAAACATAACCCAGTTCTGAAATTTTAACGTAATTGGCCTTTATATTCCTCGAACATCCCTGACTATCCGCGTAGTTTGCCTGACTACATTAAACAAATCAACTGATTATATCATTTTGTTTTCAAGTGACCTGTAAAATGCTTTCCCAATGCTCAACTTTTGATGCTGTTAACAATGTCACCTTAAATGCCGTTTGCTTCTTCTATCAGCATCATATCTTGTTAATTTTGCTACCGGACATGTTGGTAGCTACATATTGTATTTCATTCTCTTACACAAAAGATTGTTTATTCTCTCCTTACCTTGATTTTTTTTAAAATTTATATATTTTGAAGGGACTCGAATTCCTAAGGTAATAAAGATAGATGTATGTGGGGAGCTGGTGGAGGGTAACATTATTAAAGGTTATGCTGAGGTTGCATGGTGTGGGGGAACTCCAGGAAAAGGTGTTGCTAGGTGAGATTATACAATGCATTCTTATGGGAGTTCTCATGTCTAGTTTCTTTCTATTAAGATGTCGGAAAACTTACTGCCTCCTACATGGAACTTTCCTATATATCATTCTGCAGTTGGCTTAGGAGGCGATGGAATAGCAGTCCTGTGGTAATTCCTGGTGCCGAAGAAGAGGAATATCAGTTGACCTTGGATGATGTAGATTCTTGTTTGGTTTATATGTATACTCCGGTAACTGAAGAAAATGCCAAAGGGGAACCTCAGTATGCTATCACTGATTTTATAAAAGCAGGTTCGTGGATGATACGGGTCACACTATCCTTTTTCTCCCGCACTATTGCTAATAAGTTACACAGTAGTGACTAATCTACAATTAAATTACATGGTCATTAAACTGTGACATGTATCTGCACATTGAAAAGTTGTTTACATGTATAGGTATGCAATGAGTCATTTCGTATTGCCCTAGAAGTCCAACTGGAAAATGACACTCTTTAAGCTATATAAGCAGCTCGTCTGTCTTAAATGTATATTTATATTCTATCCATGCTTTAGGGCTGTCCATGATCTGTATGGGCCAAGCACTGTCAATCATATGCTAATCTGACTGAGATTGTCTCTAACATATATCTATGCACCTCAGATCTTGATATTTGATATGTAGAACTTTTATGTACTTTTAAGATGACCTTGTTGATTGTGTATTTTTTTCTCATATAAATAGATATAAGATTTATATGGGTTCCTTTCTCATAGAAAAGGATGCAATGCACTGGAAACTTTTAGATCATTCTGGAACTCCTAAGGGCTCCAGTGTGACTGGAATGTGACCCTTAATAAGTAATTTGGTTAGGTGCAGGATAATATGGTTTTCATATGAGCATGGTGAATAGTAAAATTGGGTATCAAACATCGTGAGACTTTGGTGCCTCACATAAACCTTTCTCATATAGCACTGCTTATCTGGATGTGCTTTTGGATTTCCCACACTTATGGCCATTATATTTTTCAAAACATTGTTTATTTTTAATGGCAGCTCCTCCCTCTGTGAGTAATATACAAATTATTGGAGAATTGATTGAAGGAAATACCATGAATGGAGTAGGACAGTATTTTGGCGGGAGAGAAGGTCCCAGCAAGTTTGAGTGGTTGCGTGAAGATAAACATACAGGGTTGGTGTTTGTCTTTTTTCTGTTCTCTGATTTGATATTTAATCTGCTCTAAATTATTGATACTTAAGTAAATACAGTACGCATGATATTACTTGATGTGTTCATTATAATTACTTATTGTATCTATTGATCCTGATTATCTTTTAATTATGTTGCTTTTCTGCATTAAGCTGTCCCATATAAGTCTATACAATTATAGGAGTATCTTGTTAACCATGCAAACTGAGTAGTTTATTTCTTCATATTCCTCTCCTGCAGAGAATTTGAGTTGGTGCTTAGTGGAACAAACGAATATATTTTAACCAAAGAAGATGTTCATCTGCGAATTGCTTTTGTTTATTTACCTGTTAACTTTGAAGGTAATTCTTAAATTTGTTTTCCCTTCTTAAATTTTCAAACTCTACTTGCTACCATCCTAAAGGCATTGTTTCTTTTGGTAATTTCAGGGGTGGAAGGGAAATCTCTGACTGTTTTGTCCCAGACAGTTAAACCGGGTATGTTGCTATTTCTTTTAGAATCTAGGTTCCCAGTTCCATGATTTATATCTAGCATCTGTTTGTAACAATTCGATTTTGCTGAATAATATTGTTAATTCACTACTGTATTTCACGATGTGTCCCTCAAGTGGTTATCCTTGAATATAATCTACTTATTGGTCCGTGATTTACTATGGTCACAGCTCCTCCAAAGGTAACAAATCTGAAACTAATTGGAGAATTGAAGGAGGGATGTAAGATTACTGTGACTGGCATTGTCACTGGTGGAACTGAAGCTTCCAGTAGAGTTCAATGGTTCAAGACCAGCAGTTCTACTTTCGATGGTGAAAATGGTATTGAAGCATTGAGCACATCCAAGATTGCAAAGGTAGGACAACTTTATATGCTTCTACTCTCTGTAGTAGAGATAAATGACCTGGTTTTTACTTTTTGTAGGCATTCCGTATACCTTTAGGAGCTGTTGGCAGCTACGTTGTTGCAAAATTTACACCAATGACTCCAGATGGTGAAGCTGGTGAACCAGTGTATGTAATTTCTGCAATAGCTGTCGAGAGTGAGTGCCTTGAACAATTATTTGTCATTTCATTTTGAATTATGTGGTAGAATTGAGATAACCTGGTAGGTGGTGATACTTTATCCTTTAGAGTAGCTCTACTTGCTTTTCATATAAGCTCTTATCTGTCTATCTGTCAATATTATGATCAACTGTATGTTTCATCAGAACCAGTTGCTAGAATAATTTTATGTGAACTGCATTTCAAAGATGGATTGATAATCCTTTGTACTTCTACATTGAAAATCTAGCTATAAATTAGAAAAACAAAAGGTGTGTCTAATATTGGAAACATTCCCCAAAAAAATTCAATTAGTTTTCATCTTCTATTAACTCACTGTGATTTTGTACCTATACATGTATAAAACCTGTCTATTTTGTTACATTTTTCTGGTGCAACTATGTTAATTCATGGCCACTGACATGTATAAATACTACTGCAGCTCTTCCACCCAGTTTAAACTTTTTGTCAATTACCGGTGACTACTCGGAAGGTGGAATGTTGACAGCATCATATGGTTATATAGGTGGGCACGAGGGAAAGAGTATCTATAATTGGTATCTTCATGAGGTTAGTGGTACTTCTAGTCCTAACCCTCCATGCCCTTCTATAAATACTGGTATGGACTTTGGAGACTATCGAAAAACATCAGTCTAATCACTAACTTAACTTAATGCAGGTTGAAAATGACATCGGTGCTCCAATACCTGAGCTTTCTGGTTTTCTTCAATATCAGATTCCAAAAGATGCAATTGGAAAATTCATATCATTTTCTTGTACACCTGTACGTGATGATGGTATCATGGGCGAACCAAGAACTTGTGTAGGGCGAGAATGTGTTCATCCAGGTAACTTCAGCATGCTAGATCTCGAATTCTATGTTAGATATTTGATCACTTTGCAAGATAATGGAATCTTGCTCATCATCATATTATTTTGATGAAATCCTTATCATGTGTGAAAAGGGCGGGCGGTCAGGATCAAAATTGCTGATATTGTTTTTAAGCTTGGATATATTGATATCTGTTTGAATGGATGGAAGATAATAATTCAGTTTGCATATGCATATGCATATGGTGACAATGTTGGGACTCTGCTTCTCGTGTTTGTTTGTTGTATGGTTGATGCACCTATACTTGTACGAGTTAAGACTAAGTATTTGTACCTTGCTTTTGAAATGGCTCACGGCTCGTTCTTTGACTTTCTTCTCCTGTTCTTAAAATATTAATGTATTACGTAAGAGTAAGACTGTCAGCTTCATCACTCATTGACGTGATTGTGCTGTCCTTTAGTCAATAGCCAGTCCTCTCTCCCACAATTTTAATTTCTAAAACATTGAGTTTGGAAGTCTTCGATGTTACTTTTAGTTGCTAAGTTCCAATATATCATTGTCACATGGAATTTGGCTTCTTAAAACCTGGCCTGTGCATCTAAGTTTCTAGTGCCATGAGTTTGCATAACTTAATCTCCATTGAGCTTTTTGACTGGCTCATCTCCTTGGAAATTGCATGTTTACTTATTAATTTTGAATTATTACAAACACATAGTTCTATCCTAGACCAGAAATCCTTGTTTTTACGTATTTAATTATCTTTTGTTCTGTCAGCTTGTACTTGTTAGTGTGTTTTGCTGTGTTACATCTACTTTTTTAGAGGTTTGAGTACTTGTTTGACCCTTGTACACTATACTATCTCTAGCTATAGGATATGATCTTGTTATTTATTCATGCCAACATTTTGTTTTTAGATATAGATTTTAATCTTACACTGTCTCTCTTCATCAGGAAGCCCACGGTTGCTCTCCTTGCAAATAATTGGAACTTACATTGAAGGGACTACTCTAAATGTTGAGAAGAAATACTGGGGAGGTGAAGAGGGCGAGTCAATTTACCGTTGGTTTCGGGTATAGGATTTGATTTTTTTAGAGTGTCATTTTCACATTTGTATGAGTCTCAATACTGTAAATGATAATATAATTCTACTTTAGAAGAATTAAATTTCAAATAACTGGCTACTGCCTATATTTTTATTGTGAATTTACCCAAATCTTTTTTTTAACAAAGCTAAGCTTCACTTTCTTGTTTCAGACTAGTTCCACTAGCGCCCCAAATGAAATTGCCGGTGCCAATGCTTCATCTTACATGCTCAGTATAGATGATATTGGCTTCTTCGTATCGGTGTCATGCGAACCCATTCGAAATGACTGGGCGCGTGGTCCTATTGTCATCTCCGAACAAGTTGGACCAATTGTACCAGGTAATCTCTATTTATAGTTGTACTTTGTTGTTGTCATCTTATATTTGGAGAACCTAATAATTTTCTGGTTATAGGGAGAATTAATGCACTTAACATGTCTGAATTAGAATGTTAATACCTTTGACATGTGTCTTGTTATTGCAGGGCCACCAGCATGCCATTCACTTGAATTTAATGGATCCCTCATCGAAGGAGCACACTTGGGCTTCATTGCTTCTTATAGTGGAGGGTAAATTTCAAAATGACCATGTTATACTGCAATTAATGCGTCCAAAGTTTCACTTTGACTGTATATCTTTCAGGGTGAAAGGGGATTGCTTGTCTGAGTGGTTCAGATTTAAGGAAAATGGGCAAAGGGAGAAACTTAATGTTGGAGGTATAATTCTCTTTCCTTTTCTTTTGCCTTATTTATATGTTATGCCCTGCTAATTGGTGTACTTTGTCCAGAATTTCTGGATTTAACATCTGTTGACGTGGGAGAGTGTGTAGAGC
The DNA here is from genome assembly GCA_036897095.1 of Plantago elongata. Taxonomy (NCBI): domain Eukaryota; kingdom Viridiplantae; phylum Streptophyta; class Magnoliopsida; order Lamiales; family Plantaginaceae; genus Plantago; species Plantago elongata. The sequence continues at coordinate 13,119 of JAYMSP010001236.1, forward strand.
TTGTTTTTACACCTGTTCGTGCTGATGGAGTAAAGGGTTGCCCAAAGTCTCTGGTTTCTGGTCCTATTGCCCCTGGTTAGTATCTCATCTGACTTCTATGTTCAACAAAACGTCAGCAACCTGAAATGTTTCCTCTATCCGGTTTAAGATTAAGGTTTGTCATGGTAGGAGGGGTTACATGCGAATTTTTTTACTGTAAAGTGTTAACTGATCTTAGAGTGATTTTAGTTTTACGGTCAAGTCGTGTGCAATCATTTGAAGTTTTTTCCTTCATATTTACCAATCATGCATGTTCCTGCTTCTGCGATTTTATGTTGCCTACTACTGTTGCTATAATTATTTTGCTCAGTGATCTAAACATATGGTCCTCATTCCTCAACTTTAGGGGAACCATTAGGCCTTGACTTGGTCATTCCAGATTGCTGTGAGGGCCAGGATGTGGTCCCTGAAACAAGATATTTTGGAGGACAAGAAGGAGTTGGAGAATATATCTGGTACAGAGCAAAAATAAAGCTACAAGAATCTGCTCTGGCCGACCTGCCGGACAATTGTGACGAAGCAAACATTTGTAGCCACACACTGTAAGTATTGTATTTGAAATGAAAATCCCATTTAAGATATCTAAAGCTGTTAAGCATCGCCCCTTCTTTTTAATCAATTCATCTAACTCTGCTCCAGTGTGTATACTCCTACACTTGAAGATGTTGGAGCTTATCTTGCCTTGTACTGGCTGCCAACTCGCTCTGACGGTGAACACGGGAAGCCCTTGGTATCAGTTTCTGAGTCGCCAGTCATTCCAGGTAAAATTATATCTCTTGCCATTATGTTTGTTCCCTGTTGAATAAGTTTGTGCCGGGAGTGAAGAGTACTTTCTTTATTTCTATTCTCCCAATTGACAAGCTTTGCTGCCATGTGCACTTTTCTTTTTTCCCTCACGTGCACTAACATAAATGATTTATGTGGCAGCTCTTCCAACAGTTTCTAATGTCCATGCAAAAATGCTATCTTCAAGCACTTATTTCGGGGAGGGAGAATATTTTGGTGGATATGAGGGAGCCAGCTTATTTAGCTGGTACAGAAAATCTGAAGATGGGGACATTGTTCTCATAAGCGGAGCAACCTCTAGAACTTATGAAGTCTCAGACAAAGATTATAGTTCCAGACTGTTGTTTGGGTAACTATTGTTTCTCTGTTTGTATATGCAGTTATTAATGACAAAGTCGTTCTTGTATGTTTGTTCCTACGCTTCTAGTCCTCTTCTAAAAGAACCTAGATTGCCTTCAGGTATGGTGGCAGAGAGTTGAACTGTAGTTTTGCTTGTTTCTGCTCTTGTAAATTTTAGTACTGGCCTACTAATAACCAATTTGGAAACTTCTAAGCTAATCCAACATCTGTTTACATAATTTTATGCTTAATTGGAACGCAAGGAAAGAGTAACTAGATGATTCATCCCTACATTCATTCATGTTGTTTTATCCTAATTTGAAAAGGAAGCAGGGTTTGCAAATGTGCCTTTTATTTGTTGTTACCTTTTAAAAGAGAAAAAGATGTTTCTCCATGTCCTTATCTAATAGATGCCACTATCTTGCAGTTACACGCCAGTTCGTGCAGATTCAGTTGTTGGAGAACTTCGATTGTCTGAGCCAAGTGATATAATCTTTCCAGGTATTACTTCTACATGCATTTCCATGGCACTTTTTTTTTATCGTATACCAATCTTCCACCACCCCACAAAAACAAAAAGTAAAAAAAAAAAAAAAAAAAAACTGAGCAGCAAGTAAAAAAACTGAATTTGCCTTGTTGAACTTTCATCTCAGAGTTGCTTAAGATTGAGATGCTAGCCCTTTCTGGTAAGGCAGTTGAAGGTGAAGTATTGACCGCATTAGAAATTATACCGAAGAGTGAAACACAACAGCATGTTTGGGGGAAGTACAAGAAAGAAGTGAAATATCAATGGTATAGTTTCTATATCCCAACTTTTGATATTATTACCATGCTATATATCAGCATGGCTCATGCATCCGTAAGATTCTTTACAATAAATTCTGTGCTCAACAAGAGAAAAATTTTCATTTATCAATTTATGGAAAATGAATTATATCCGCAATGCTTGTAGAAACCAGAAGGTTTGAATTTTATAAAGAAGCAAAGAAGTTCATTATTGATTTTCAATTCTCAAAAAGTAGCCTGACTATATCTCTTTCATGTGGACCCATCTTGTAGGTTTTGTTCATCAGAAACCGGAAATGGTGAGTCCTTCGAGGCTTTACCATCGCAATGGTCTTGCTCGTATAAGGTACGGTTTGAAGATATTGGTCGCTCTCTGAGGTGTGAATGCATTGCTACGGATGTTTTTGGGAGATCAAGTGAACTAATGTGTGCTGATACTTCGTCAGTTTTACCAGGTTTTTACTCCAAAACACGATTACCTTTCACAGTAACAGTTGAAATCTGTACTTAGTTTCACACTCAGTGAAAGAGCTATGCATTATGTCATATTCTTGGTTGGTTGGTATCAGCGCTGAAGTATCTTCTGCTTGTGTTTAGGGATTCCTAGAATCAGCAAGCTGGAAATTGAGGGTCGTGGGTTCCATACCAACTTATATGCTGTACGTGGAATTTACAGTGGGGGGAGGGAAGGCAAAAGTAGGATTCAATGGCTCAGATCAATGGTCGGAAGTCCTGACCTTATCTCTATTTCTGGTATAGTACATCTTGATTATTAGCAATATGATTACAGACTACTGTTTCCAAGAAAGTCCGTCTGGAGATATTGAATAGTTTAGGACCTGGTGATTTTCAGCAAATTTGGAATCTCAGTTTAACTGGAAATCCGTTTTAGTTTGTAGTACCAAAAACATAATTTTAATTTGGTGCTCAATGTCAGTGCTCCTAACTCCATTTTATGCGTTAATGTGTTACTTCAGGGGAGACAGGAAGGATGTACGAGGCCAATGTTGATGATGTTGGCTATAGGCTAGTTGCTATATACACACCAGTAAGAGATGATGGAATTGAGGGACAACCTGTTTCTGCATCAACAGAGCCCATAGCAGTTGGTAACTACTACGTCACTTTTGTTGTTTTAAAAACTTTTGTATCTTGACAAGTCCTACGCGTATCTGGATAGTGGGAACTAGTTTAGTTTGTATTATCTAAGAATTTGGGATCTACGGTTGAATTGAAACCCTTCTACACTTGTATCCCCAAGCTCTGAAAATGCCTACTCATTTAACAACCGAACAATTTCCTACATGTTAATCATACTTCAAAGGTGCTTGACTTTGTAACATTCCTTCGTTATAACAGTTATCACCGTGGATCTTGAACATATTGAAGGATTATCCCATTAAATCATGTGTATTTAGTGAAGTGAACAAATGCAAAAGTTCAGGGGGGAAGGATGTACTTGAAATTACTCCTATGAAATACAAGTGATGTACTTGAAGATGATAGAACTATAAAAAAATGCCTGGAATATGTTTTTACTATGATGCTACTACTCTGTGCATGTGAATTTGCTGCCATATTATGGGGATATTTATGTCATCTTCTACTTGCAGAGCCTGATGTTCTTAAAGAAGTAAAGCAGAAGCTAGATCTTGGTTCAGTGAAGTTTGAGGTACTTACTCTTACCAATTGTCTTATCAAGTGGAGTAGTACATATGCTTAGGGATTTCATCTTATGGCTAATTTGCAACCTATATCATGAAAAGTTGCATTATGCATGACACATTTTTCATGCGTTGGATCTAATATTATCTATAGCATTATAGCACATGTATATAAGAAGTTCAATGACACCAACTATATTATTAAAATTCCAATATTCAACAAGATGCGTGCAATTTTTTCTTTTACAGGCCCTGTGTGATAAGGACCGGTCTACTAAAAAGGTACTTGTGTTTGATTGTTTATCGAACATCAGTTTCATCAAGATACACAGGTAATTATCTCACCATTTTTATAATTGCAGGCTCCTGGAACAGGAAGTCTCGAGAGAAGAATACTGGAGGTCAATAGGAAACGAGTGAAGGTTGTAAAACCTGGTTCCAAAACTTCATTTCCTACCACAGAGATCCGCGGAACTTACACTCCTCCGTTCCATGTACGAGTCCTACCTCATGTAGTTGCCTTGTCATCTTACTTTTTAACTTGTTAACTTTGTTTTGTTTTGGCCTGGTTTTGCATTAGATATATGCCTACGTACATGGGGTAGTCAATAAGCCTTTTTAATTGTTACTCCCTCCGTCCCGTACAATAAGACACAAAACTTTTCGACACTGTTTTTAATGTAGTCAATTGTTTATTATTATAATATGAATATTAAATTAGTTAGTGGAGTTACTTTTTGAGTATAATATGAAATATTAAATTAGTTAGTGGAGGTACTTTTTTACTATTTTTGGGACGTGTCTGGTTTCGTGGACGTCCATAAAAGTAATACGATGTCTTATTGTACGGGACGGAGGGAGTAATTTAGTACTTGTATCTGTCTCTTTGTTCTGAAATGCTTTTGGTTGAGCTGCGGCATAGGCATAGCCAAATGTCTTTTCAAGATAAAGATGCTTTAAAAAACTTCCAAGTTAATTTCTGAGGATAAAATGGCGTTTGCCCTCTACATGAAATTTTTGTTCCATTGTATGGCGAAGTCTTGCAGAAAGTATGGATTGGTATCGTTGTAATGTTGGTTCATCTGTATTTGGTCCTTTTTAGTTTGACAGTATACATGCTGTTGATTCGAAATAAGTACTTGTGATTTTTCTATAAGCATACTTGCATAATTGTTTTGATAATATCCCCTTATCTTCTGGTCTCACACATTGTAGGTGGAGCTGTTCCGAAATGATCAACATCGTCTCAGAATTGTTGTGGATAGTGAGAACGAAGTTGATTTGATGGTACAGACACGGCATCTCCGTGACCTAATTGTCCTAGTGATTAGAGGTCTTGCACAAAAATTCAACAGTACATCACTTAATACTCTTCTCAAAATAGATACGTAATTCCTGTTTACCTATACTGGGCAGATTTTCCAGTTCACTTATCCCACCTTTTTTTTTTCGAGGAGGAAGGGTTTAGGATGTAGGTTCTTGTCATGTTGTGTTTCTCCGGCGTGGTGTGAGTTTTGTACATTATTATTTTGCATCCGTTTGTTGTAACTTGTGATTATATACAATATAGAAACGGCATTGTGTTTAAATGTTTGATTTCTCTATTTTGTTTTCCGCTCTCAATTATGCACTATCTTGCACGGAAGAAACTTTAAGGATATGTATCGGAATTTCACTATAGAGGGAATGTATGTTTGAAGAATCTGTGTTCGTTCTATCTTTCAGAAAGGAGGGATAGCAGATACCTGAAAACTGTTGTGTTTGAGTAGTGAGTTTCTGGCAAACAGAAGCAAACGGGATATTTTGAATAAAAAGCAGAACGGTAATCTAAAAGAGTTGGCAATCTAAAAAGCCCTTTGGGCAAAAATATGCACATTAAATGGAGAGAAAATAAATCTATTGACTAGAAGCTGTTGGAGCAGCAGTTATCCCATCTACCCCGGCCGGGTTACTTACAGGAGGCTTTTCTCCTTCCTCAACCTTCTGTAACACCCTCTCCTCGATTGCCTTTCTCTGATGTGCCTTTGCAGTGTCGTATGAGGCATGCAACCCAAAGAAGAAATAGTAAACAAGGAGGAGTGCAGTCCAGAATCCAAACCTGATGAATGAATCTCTGTCAATTGACCCGAGAAGGAAGATGTTGATAGCAATGGATGCTGATGGCAACCACGGGACCAACGGACATCCCCATGTCCTAGGAGTTCGAGCTTGTGGGACCATAAATGCAAGCCCAGCAGTGGCGAAGATCCAAACAGGGACAGTTATGCAGTAGCCAACCCAACCTGTCTCACTCAGTCCCCAGTATGCTGCAGTAGCGATTGATGATGCAAGAATCATGACAACAGAGATAATTAGCTTGTTGCGGTTTTGAACAGATGTCTCGCCTGTAACATAGTATCGGCGAACGATAAGTCCAACTGCGACAAGCATGAAGATAAAGAGCGTCGATATGGAGACTAAGTTGGATAAGATATTGAGATTTGTGAATAGGGCAATGACGGCTGTGGCCGCAAGCAGGACAACAGTGGCATTAATAGGTGTTCCAGTTTTAGGGTCTACTTTGGCAAACCATGGGGGCATCATATGGGTACGAGCAATATGGGTGAGGTATCGAGCTTGGCCAACCGAATTAACTAGGAGAACAGTCGTCATTCCCTTCAGCGCACCAGCTGCAACTACATACTGAGCCCAACCCCATCCTACCAGTTCAAATGCTCTTGAAAAAGGAGCATCAGGGTCGATCTCACCATATGGCTGCATTAAGCATAGAGTTACAGCCATCAAGCAGTATATGATGGTTGTGAGCACCATCGAGCCGACAAGGCCAATTGGGATATCTCTACTAGGGTTCTTAGTTTCCTCAGCCATGGTTGAGACTGCATCAAAGCCAACATAGGCGAAGAAGAGTACTGCAGAAGCTTTGAAGACTCCTCGTGGCCCAAACGGTGCAAAGTCAGCATAGTTCCTCGTATCCGCCTTAATTAACCCACAGATGATTATGAAGGTGATCACTAGAACATGAACAACCGAAGCAATGTAGTTGAGCCGTGAGCTGCCTTTTGTGCTGACAACCGCCAGAATGCATATCACTGCAATGATTCCCACTGCTATGGGGTCAAGATCATTATAACCCTCAGCTATACTGCTTACATGTATGCGGAACGATTCTGGGTGTTTGTTGCATAGAGTGGCAAGGTAAGACGTCCAGGAACGCGCAACTGCAGCACCACTTATTACGTATTCGAGAAGGATGTTTCCCGCACCAACAAAAGCAACGAAATCACCAAGCTCCACTCTCAGGTAGGCAAATGAACCACCTGCAAAATTAAGAAAGTGCAAGGATGTAGAATAAAGTCAAAGAAAGTCTTTCATATTGTGCGATACGGATTATAACAAATTATAGTCCTTTTCTGTTTTTTTCTTCTTTCTTTTTATATGAAAAGGGTACTAAACTACTAATAGTCTAATACTACTACTTTAGAATAGATGCTCTTCTAATCAATGATGATAAAACTAGTCAATTCTGCTGGTCAACGGTGGTGTAGGAATGGCAAATTGCTTGCTACAAGTCAATTGTTGTAGGCTTGTATAGCCACAAAGTAAGAAATTGAGTAATGAAGTAGCTGGGACTAAATGCATACGATATCCTAAAAGAAATTGAATGGATAAATCATAGGTTATAAAGACAAGACTAAGGATTATGGTTAAAATCATTTTGGATTATGTATGTACATGTGCACTAATAAATGATATTGTATACCTGCCACTGGGATTTCAACTGCGAACTCCGTGTAGCAGAAGACAGAAAGCATAGCCGACAAGCCGGAAACCGCAAAGGATAGAACAACAGCTGGGCCAGCATCGTAACGGGCCTCCTGCCCGGTGAGCACAAAGATACCTGCACCAACAACGGCTCCCATGCCAAACCAGATAAGGTCCCACCACGACAACGTCTTTTTCATCTCATGCTGGCTCCGAGCCTTCACTTCAAGCTCCTCCTGAGCACTCGACCGTGTGAAAGCACGGTCAACTAGCCTATTCGGAATCTGCTTTATTGCGTTCTTGTAATTCCCCCAGCTTTGAAACGACTCCTCGGGGAGAAAATCATCTTTCGAGCAACATGTTCTCCGGCGCGTCAAACCACCACTGCCAATCTCACCATCCAACCCCATTTTGGGATCAGATTTCACTAAGCTGCGAATTCAACAAAATAATAAACAACCTGATGGAAACAGAGTGACTAAACAGAGTCTGATTTCGTGATTTCAGTAAATTGACTTACCTACAAGTCTATAACTACAACAACACAAGTTACACAACACTAGGAAGTAGGGTCAGGAAGTATTCTCACGAGTCCAAAACGTAACAGATTCATGTTTTTATAGGTCCTTATATAAATATATAGGATGTATATAAAAATGGTTTGGTAAAAGCAGGACTAGAATAAACAAGTAGCTAAACACGTAATGAGATCAAATCAACACCTCAATAACTTTTGGATTCTACAGACCTGGAAAGTCCTAAACATAGTGACCAATCTGATCGAGATACAGTACTGATTCATTAAGTGATTCCAGTAAACTGACTTATAGCAAAAGTATCGGGATTAAACCCCATCAAATGATTATGGAACGATACTTATTTACACTGAAAAGTAGATCCATGCAAGTATATGCTATAATTACAATTGATCGATAAAAACAAGCAGATCAAATGATTGATTCCAGCAGATTTCACTAAATTGTCATAGACTTTTAGCTAGAAAATTCAATAAGAATAATTTCATTTACTGAATCGAACAAATCTACATCACAAAAAAACAAATAGCAGTTTTCATGGCGTCAGTGTACACTCAGTATAAGAACACACGTTAAACACTTCCAAATAAACAAGTAAATCGATTTGCAAACACTTCCAATTGAGCGATCAACGTACGTACGGAACAATACACACTCTACAATTCTACAACAAACTCTGCTGCATTCATACAAAAAATGGATAGGTTGAGAAGAAAACTAGCAATCACTCAATAAACATTAAACAGCTTACGTTGCGTATAGAATCTCAATCGACCTGAGCGATGAATCGATCGATTACAGGTTTGAGAATTAGAACGAAAAAGCCTAAATAAAAAATGTGTTCAGAGTACCTGAGAAGAAAAACCCTACTGTATCTCGAGCGAATGTGGTTTTGGAGAAGTAGCGGGAAGATTATATATCGAGTGACTTGTTTGTGAACGAGACCTTTTCGGCAGATTGTTTGGATTTTCAATTCTAAAGGACTCTGTTTTTTTATTTTGTTCCCATTGATGTAATTTAATTCGAGATTCTAAATTACATTTACGGAATTTTAATCTAAATATTGTGATGTATAATAAATACTATAATAACCACAAAAAATAAATACTATTATCATAATGTGGAAGAAGGAAGGCAATTGTTGAATTTTTGAAGTTGACTACTATAAACAGTTACTGCTACTTGATTTTGTTAATGGCAGTAATTGATTTTGGTACCGCAATTTGTTAGTTTTGGGAAATACATTTGCCTGCCTTTTCAAATATTGTTAGCGTGTTGGTTTTGGAGATTGTAAAGGTGTGTGGTGATATTGAGTACTCATCCGTCCAAAAGAGTTAGTTATGATGGTAAATTTAAATACTAGTAGTAGGAAGGACTCAAATATTCGTTTTAATTATGAATAAAAAATAAAAAAAACAAGTCTCATGAAATTTGACCTCCATATAGAGATACCAATAAAATATTTATATTATTAATCAAAACACACATATTCTTGAGATTGAAGGTTTTCATATTACAACAATGTTTAGAAAAAGTAACAGAAAAAGTAGTTTGTACCATGTTAGTTTCTAAAACCAGCTAGCTTGTTTAAAAAGCAGTGCGTTCACGTATTGAAATTTTTATAAAAAAAACTCAGGTAGTTGAATAGCTAACTTAAAAGTTAGTGGTAAACCGGACCTACAACAAGACTTATTTCAATATGGGTGTTTTGCTTAATAACATTGATTTTTATTGGTAATATGGTTCCTATCTAGACTGTCTCCTACAGACTTTGTGAAAAGAGATAAACAAGGACATAATTAAATATATTTGAATTTTTATGTTCAACAACAAAATAAAAATAATTTTTATGTTCAATTATTATTACGGTCACTCAGGTTCCTTTCAACATTTTGTGTTGCAGTAATGATCCATCATGTAGAAGATTCGAATCATTATGGTGTATATATTCTCTTTGAGATCAGTTTCCATTCAAGTACTTGATTTTAATGCACCTTGAGAAAAGAAATGAAGGAACTTGGCTAAATTATTCGGATATGTGCACATTGGAAAATAAAAAAAGACCCTTTTTGTGAACGCAATTATGTACAACTGCCAACTGGTGTGATGGCGTGACTAAGCGTTGATCCCAAATATTTGGAAGTATATTATGGTGAATATATTCATGTGTTGATTAGATATATGAAAAGTGAAATGTCTTTGTAAATATTCCAATGTTGCCTGAGAAATTATGGTGTAAGAGAAACATCAGTACTGAAATGATACCTACAAAATGTTCATATATCAATTATCAGTACTGGCTTGAAAAATTAAAAAAATTAATACCGATATATATAAAATTGAAAAATGAATAAGCATATGCAGAATCCGGTGAACATGACTTATTGGACATGTAAATGGGAATCTTACATGTGAATCTATTCAATGACATCATAATGATAAAAAATGAGCTCATGAACCTGAAGTCCAATTCATTAAACGAATTCGAAAAACCGACAAGTTTTGACTTGCAAGTTATATATTTGGGGAAATTTCAATGAGGGGGATATATAATCTCCGACACTTAGTCCTAAGGAGACTGAAAGTGCCATATTAGCAAATATGGATTGAATAAGTTAAGTTTCTTGAGGAACTAATGTTTCATATGTGAAACCTTAACATAATCAATTTTATGTTGATAAAATACAAAATAACATTCACCGCAGTGGACTATTGAAGTATGAGTTAAAATTTTCAGTACTCGTGAAAACTAATATTGGTTATACCAATGTTAGCTCAAATATGAAGTTTGAGCATATGAAGGAGATAATGATTGAAAATCATTGAGAACTTTTGTGCAACATATGAGCAATTGTTGTATTCTTTTTCCCTTCGACTAGATTTTTGGCCCACTGAATTTTTCCTAGCAAGGTTTTTAACGAGTCAATTATAAGTGCATATAATTATCTCTACCTCCATATATTTGATACATGTGATAAAGAAAGGTGAGATTTATTGGTCCAACCTTACAATATTATAGAGTGATCGATGTTATGAACATTTAAACTAAATGATGTTCCAAGTATTTGAAAAGTTCTTCAACATGAAGATGAGTTACATGTTACATAAGTTCTTCTCCGCCATCATCTATGGGAAGAAGATTTCATTTAATTGCAAAAGATTTCAAGATTTACTCACTAAATCATATCAGACATTTGATAAGTTGATCCGGAAGATTGAAATTGCAATTGTTTGAAGAATTAAAATGATGAATCGATCAGGGAGTTGGATACGCACTGCACTCTTTTCCCTTGCCTAAGTTTTTATCCCACTGGATTTTTCTTAACAAGGCTTTTAATGAAGCAGTTAGCAGTATATCTCTCGCGTACCAACATCACCTACTAATGTCCATTCAAGGGGAGTGTTATGGATAAATGTACATTAGTTGTACTAGTTAATGGATGAATGAATGGATTAATGCGGTTTACGGTTAGTGGAGTAGTATATTTATGTTCATATACTATTAGTCCCTTAATCTCCCTTTTCTTTCGTATAAATATTCCATATTTGTACTCTCGTTTTACACACAACACAACTTATAAGGAAAAACAAACTCTTCATTATCTCTATTATACTCTCCGCATACTCTTTTTTCTTTTTCTCTCAACACAAATGAATATTTATGTATTTCTCCAGTTCATTTTTCTTGTTATCTTTGTCCAAAGCTGAATGCGCCTATTCCGGCGCCACCATTATTGGTTGACGTTAAGCTGGAAGATATATTACGCAATTTGTTATTGTAATGGTCACTTTTGCTCATGAAATTTGACTTGTATGAATATCTTCAAATGTTTCCCATATTTAACTAAATTGACAGTTGGTGAATGGTTTGGACTTTGGAGTTGGAAGATTGTGAGATTTGCTTAGTGTAAATACTAACAAGCACATACACCATGTTCACACCAATTTTGCTGTAACAGTATCACCTATTCACCTGCCCAAATAAACATGCTCTTTCATAAACATGATGTAGTGCTGGAGAAATCTTGCTAAGAGCAAGTGCTAGTAACTCTTCTGCTCGTCATATCAGACAACATATTAGGATGAAGGAGAAGTAAAATCTGTCAAGTATATGGTGTGCCAATTATTCAAGGTGGTAAATAAAGATATTGGAAGGTTCATCACTCCATTCTGGTTCAATTCGGTTCAGTTCATAAAGCTCAAATTTTTCATACACATTGAGAAGCCTGTTGTAAGTTACATAAAAGTACATAAACCTAAGTTACAACTTACAAAGCAGCTGTCAGACAAACACCTGCACTAACAATAGAAACAGATCAAAAGGAAAATAAACACAATTCACATTTTCTCATTCTTCCAAACTTAACTTCTTCCTTTCCTTTCCATGTTTCTCTTTCACTTTCACTTTCTCAACCTTCTCAACTTTACTGTTCCCATTGTTGTTGTTCTGCTTGCTAACCGATCCCTCTTGGGCACTGCACATTTGTGACCTGAACCCGAACCCAAACTTCTTTGCCCAAGTGCCTGAACCTCCTTTTACCTTACCCAGCTTCTCAATCTCCTGCCTCATGTTCGAGCACTCTTTCTCAAGCTCAGACACTCTTAACCTCATGCTATCCATACCGACTTTCAAGACCTGGTTTTCTCTCACTGCTGTTGCCCAGTTTCCATCGTTTTGGGCAATTGCGCCACTTCTTAATTGTCGAGAGCCATCAAGATTGTCTGAGACTAGGAAGCAACCGGCTATTGAAGTTCTTAGCTGGAGCTGTTCGAAAAAGAGGACCTGGACTATTATTCTTAAAGGTAACCTCTCGTTTTGAGCTGCATGGGTACATGCTTCTAAAGAGAGCTTCTGGCAGTCCATTATTCGGCAGAGTTGTTCTCTGTCAGTCTCAGCTAGCCATGGGTGTGACTGCACATAATAATACACTGATAAGATAACTGGAGTCTTGTTATATTAAAATCTCAAGAGACCTTTTTGAAAGTATCTATAACAGTGAGGTTGCAACTACTGTACTGTACTTTTCAAATAAATGTTAGATATATTTTCAAAGCGTCCGTTGGTGGAAGGTACGAAACTCGTACAAATTTCGGTAATAGGTACGAGTAATAGCTGTTGCATGTGAACCACATACGTTCACTCTCTTTTATTATCAATACACCCCAAAACCTACTAAAATAATTACAAATAGGTACTGTCGTTTTACTAGGGACTGTAGCCATGTGGTGTTTCAATGTTTTGGAGACAACAAATGATAATCCAACGGCTTAGATTTGTCCCGAAAACCAACTCACTAATCAACATTGGGTTTGCTTGCTTCATCTCTTTCTTCCCCTCATTTCTCCATTACCAATTATCGAATCACCACCATTTCTTTCTCCTATTTCTATCCCTCATTCCTTCATTACTGAATCACCATTATTTTCTTGCAAGCTTTCAATTTCCATACATAAAATTACCATTTTGATTGAATTATCGTCATCAGAAGAATGATTATCACTATGATTTTGTAGGTAGTTGGCTTATTTTGTTCGATTATTTTTCATGTATGGATGAGGAGATGAGAAACAGGGCTATGAAGTTGAGTGAAGCTCTCAAGGTATCAATTGAGGAAGGAGATAAATCTAATTGACAACTGGATCAGTTCATTATACATATGCATATTCGTCTTTCTCTTCACCGACAATTTTATTCAGGTATTTAACCAGAGCTGGTGAAATTTTGATACGTTTGAGATGTTGAGTAGAAGAAGAAATAGAAGTGAAGTAATGCTTGGATGGGTGGGAGTTCGGCCAGATCTAACTGGAAAGATGGAGGAGGAGACACATAATCATTTGCATTAGTTGTGGTTTATTAACTTCATACCCCTGTTTATTTTAAGTTGAAGATTCATCTGAAATTGTGATGTTTAGTTCAAGTTGAGATTGTTTATGGCTATGTCAATTAGTTGGCCAATTATTTAAGTTCATGAACAGTTTTAAAACATAGTGGGATGGTGACATTTTTAGAAATTTATATTAGTTGACTGAATATAATTTGTTTAGTTCAAAATATATTTCAGTAATATCATGTAGGTCTATTTGAAGAACATGGAAAAAAAATTTCTATCATGAACTTAAAACAAGCCCATTACAGTTTACTTGATTGTAAAGATGCAATTTCTTAAAAATGAATTAATAGTTAGAGAATCTTAAACTCACCTAATAATGAATGAATTAATGCTACATAAATCTCATTCTTATTATATCCAATACGGATCCCACTGTAAATGAACATTTGAGAGAGTATGCCCTATTTAGTAACTAATTGAAAAGGTAGCTACCTTTGAGAAGCTACGGTAAGCTAACCAAGTTATCTTGTTGGAAAAAAAAACTACATATACAGTTACCAACTAATTATTCAGCTATCAGCTAACTTTTCAGCTAGCTTGTTTCAAAAAATGTGCATTTACGTAACAAGTTTTTTATTAAAAAGAAAAACTAATTTGTTTCAAAAAGATGTGCGTTCACGTAACAAGCTTTTTATTAAAAAGTACTCATTGAACTGAAAAGCTAGAAGAAAAGTTAGTGGTAAACAGATCCTATATAATAATGTTGCTTCATTTTCTTTGCTTTTGTTACACCCCAAAGGTCAATCTTTCTTTGTATTTCTCTTCCATTCCCCCCCCCCCCCCCCCCCCCTTTTGTTTTATTTTTTCCTTCTATTTTGATGGTTAGTGTTTTTTAGCTTTATACAATTTAGTTGGCTAATTATACTATAAAATTCTAATTGTTGATCACCCTCATTTTAAATCTTCAATTAATAAATGCAAAATGCAATTTAGTTGGCTAATTATACTATTAAATCCTTATAATATATATACAAATACAAAAGTTAAAGGTAATTAATTATATATATGTATCAATTATAATACACAATTATCAATTAATGAGACATTCAAACACATCTGACTGACATAAGGTACATTTAGCTTGGTGTAGATCTTTTTAGGTACATGGACCTATTTACAAATATTTGTATGAGCTGGAAACTATTCGTACCCGGTTCAAAATATTTCGTATGTTAGTGCAATGTTGTGAAAAGTCATAAACTTATCACAACATTTTGTCTCCATTTCATACTGGGCACTTATAATACCCTATTTTCAAATGTCTCCCTTATAGAAACCAATGGCAAATGCCTCTTCAGTGAAAGCATATATTCAAGAGAATCAAAAAAGAGCCTATTCACTGAGAGATGTCAGGGCCTCCAAAAAAGACAGATTGGGTTGATGTATTGAATAATTACGAATGACTAAATTCACTACCCTAATAAGACAGTAAGGTGAAAAGAACCATCACATACATAACATAACAATTACCCTGAAAAATCCTACTTAAGCCAGTTAAGCAATCCCAGAATATAATACAAAGTCGAAAGAAAATAGAAGTAACTGGTCCATACCTTAAGATAAATATCGATAGCACGATAAAGACCGTCATCCAATGGCCGTGCATACTCGGGAACAGCAGCAGCAAGAGCCTGAAACTTAGGAAGCTTCAGATTAACATCCGGTGCAACTTCCGCCAGGTACCCATCAATCAGCTTCGCCACCATAGTGATTGGTGTCAAAGACGGTGATCCCATTAATTGACCGTCATCTGAACCCGGCGATGCACCACCTGTAATTTGGTCCATGGCCAAAAAATGCTCGAGAATTCTCTGCACACAGTCCACATCGTACAAAGTCTCCATTGAATAGGAAAAGTTTGGCATCAATAGATCCTCGAGAGTCGCTTGATCAAGCTGCATTCCTATCCGCTTCTCTAAGTTTGCTATGCAAGTGGGATCTGCTTTAAGAATCTTGGCCGTCCTGAGTAGACCGAATAGGAATTTAGTCGGAACTAAACCCTTCTGTGCAGGAAGCAAGTGGTCTATTTCTTCAAGAAGAAGCTTCTGATCCTCTTCAGATAGTGAGGTTACGGCCGGCACAAAGCGGTTGCTCGACTCATTGGTGCCTTGTCGTCGGTTTAGTCCAGGTAGGTACTTTTTAGCATAAGAATTAAGGGAACCGGCAATTATTTCAGGTCTTACCTCTCTAGATTCCATTACAGAAATCAATCTCTTGTAGATAGGTAAGCTTAAAGTCGAAGCATCTTCGTACCACCAATCTGAACTTGAATTCTTTGGTCGTGCACCGGTGCTTATTCCATTCCACAGCACACTCCCTCCTGGACTCTGCATTGGCCCACCATGCTCCATAATGGGCCACCCAAATAAATTTGGGTCAGTGCATGCCTTGCCAGCTAATGAATCGATGCATCTTTTTGGGATTTGGAGTTCTTCCGCATAGGGAAGAACGTCATCACAGGTTTGGAGTGCTTTTAAAGAGTCTTTCCAATTACGGAGAACCACTTGATTGAGAAAGATTTCGGTCTGTGAGATGAGATTTCCCTCCTCATACTCTTCGGTCATTTCAAGATGCTCAGCTGCACACCGGAGGTACACCACATTTGCAGCAGTGAGTTCCAGTTTAACTCCGTAACAAAATTTCGCAACAAGCTCAAAGGTCTTTGCCCCACCAGGAACATCAGGAAGTTCAATCACAGACAAGTCTTCCCCTTCAGAAGCCTTAGCGATGAGTTTCTCCATCACCCCACTTCTTGAAAGCAATGGAAACTAGAACGATCAAGATAAGATGTTAGCCCAATGGCATGAAGTCATACAATACCAAGATTTTAAGTGAGAAGGAAATTCAAAAAAAACTTTTAAGTTCCCATATATAAATCCAGTCGGAGCGGAATAAAAGTTGAGCATTCTGATATTCCGATCAAATTATACTCAAGTGCTGATGCCAAATTACAATAATGTCTTATATTAAACAATTATAGACGAGATACACAAAGTTAAACTAGAAGATCCTCAAGTCCTAAAACCAATAGGCTAAACCTAGACCGTACCTTATGAAGATGAAAAGACATTTCCCCAACTTCAACCACAACATCACTTGGAAGACCAGTTGTGCAGAACCTACATTAACAGAAAAGGTCAACTTCAAGATACTTTAATGGAAACCGTACTCTAAATAAAATTTTAAGCTAAGAAAAGCATCGCAAGTTTTGTACAATGGACACGGTCAGCAGATACAATACACATCAGAAACTAAATCGCATATAGAATATAAGTGCCAAGGTCTCTGTTATTCAGAATATGGAGCTCACAGTGAGATATGATTAAACATAGACAGTGGCTTCTGATATACAGTTGAACATCATACATACTTAGAGATCTGAAGCCTAAACATTCAAAAAACAGCTTAACCAACCTCCTTGCTGCTTAAGATCATACTCATCTTTTCAGTATCAGCTTAGAAGCCGAAAAAACGAAACTAACAGATTCCAAGAGGGAAAAGAAAAAGATCAAGTGCTATGTTATCTGCAAGTTTCAACAGTTCATCCAATCTTGAGCTTTAACCTTTCTGAACAGATTTGACTTAGAAAATAAACAAGCTTAGCAAACAGAGCTTCAGAATTAAGATACCAATGTTCTCAAAAACACATCACAACTAATTGACATCAATACCAAATCCCCCATAAACACAATTTGAGCAAATGTCTACAAGAAAAAACACATACCAAGCTTGTCCTTTCTTCTGAAATGCATCTGATTTGGATCCCAGCTTCATACAAGCCATCTCTAAAGGTTGAAAAGCTCAAGTATGTATAAAAAAACCTCCTCAAGAAAAACCCAATTGTGAATTTCTTTCCTGAGAGATTTCTGAACAAAAGCACCCAAATGCCGAAAAGAAAAGGACCCAATTCACCAAATCCCTGAATAATAATACCTAAATGCTGAAAAGGAAAAAAACTAATTCACCAAATCTGAATCCTAATCTTCCAAATTACAAATAATGCAGAAAATCCCAATACAGAATAGCAGAAAATCTGAGTACAGAATAGCAGAATATGTCGAAAAAGGGATTGTAACAAATTGTCGAAACAAGACAAGGGGATTTGGTCAACCCCTCTAGATAAAAACAAACAACTGGTTCTTCTACTCAGTTGTTGAAGAAACGAAAGAAGATTCCAAAACCCAACCTTTTTGGTGTTAAGCCCATAAAAATATATAGGGAAACAATGCTGTTGAATGCTAATACAACAAAATAGAGGAAACGTTTTTCTTCTTCCGAAAGAGTAAAGACAAACAAAGGAAGATTATTATTGTATTAATAATGGAGATGGGAAGATGGAAAGAAGAGTGAGTGAGGCTAATTAATGGCTCTGAAACACAAATGTGGGTCCTTTGCCTTAAAACACACTCATTGCATTGAGATTCTCTCTAATTCTCATTAAACCATATTGTTTTTGTTATTAATTGCGTGTTCTTGTGCTAGTCTTTTTCATGTGATCATAATAATCCCACTTCTTCTCTTTTAATTTGTTTTCCTTATTCAGGTATTCGATAATGACACAAAGTTTAATTTTATCTAAAATAAATCAACGATGAAGTCTCCTGACACGCACACATATGAGAACAAAGTGGGTGAGATATTATTACATTGAATCGTCGCATAAGCATTTTTTGAGTAACTACACCGATATAAAGAATCAAATCGTTATAAAGGCTTTAGATTATTATCATTTATGATCGGACAGTAACATTTGTGGAATAACCCGAACTAAGCTTTGTTATGAGCTCTCTAGATTGAAGATCATTAAAACCATTTAAAGTTATTGAGATTATAATTTAGATCGTATGATTATTTGCATACCTTATGAAAACATGTCGGCAATAGCATGTATAAATAATAAACTATCACCAAGGTTGGACATAAAGATGAAGATTAATTTATAAGAACGATTACTATATAATTTTTAAATTTCATTGTAGTTGTATAAGTTATTTATCGTTTATTTTAAAAAGAATCATGTTTAAACATTACAAAAGTATTTTTCAAATTACAAAAGAGTAGTATAGAAATCATTTATGCAATTTTAGAAAAAAGAAACACATCTTTGAAATGAATAAATTTCTAATGGCTTAATGAATTCAGTAAGTGGGTTTGGAAAGGTTCATTCCATGATTGATTATTAGTGTAAAATTTGAAAGGGACAGGCTATCTGTCATGTACACCCAGGCCATGTGGATCAGTAGATGTGTTGTTTTCTTTAATGCGTTATTGTTGTTGTTTGTACTTGTACTTTGTATGATGGATATTGGTACCCTCACTTATGCCATGTGGACATGTTGCTGAGTTAAGTAGAATTGTAGACGTCTCATGGCCAATGTCCAGTGTCCAATGGAGTATGAAATTATATGGGGCCGATTGGGATGTCATTTAAATGACTCCATTTAACTCGATGAACAGTGATTTGGTCTAAAATACACGTTAAATACTTTCATTTCAATTTCATTCCAAACACAATTTCACCAAAATCAACATTCAAATGTCATGACAATCAGCCCCTAGATATCTTCATCGAAATTACTTACGTGCAAACTCTTTAATAATTTTCGTGACAGTTTCAGTATCATACTTCCTTTCGGTTCGACGATGAGGGTGTGATAAATTATGTAATTTTAGTTAGATTAGATATAGCTATATTTATAATTAAATTAAACATAATTTCTCATATTTTGTATATATACCCTACATCATTATATAAATAAACATAATTAATTATTTAATAATTTTACAATTAGGTATTAAGCATACTGCTGGTAAACTGGAGTGCTAGCTTAAGTATTGTTATTAAATATTGATAGTAGTTCAAGATGGCAAAAGTATTCAATGGACAACGTTACTAATGATTAATTATTTAGTTCGGGCCTTATGAATACATAAATTGTGTAAAGTAAGTAATACGAAAGTTCAATCAATTGAAGTATACATGCATGATCAAGTTTTCTTAACTTGGTTTTAATTTCTAGCTCAGAATTCATTTAGACAATGACTCCATAAAGAGTATATTTGTGAATATATGAATTGTGAGTTTGAACCATTGTACCCGAAAATCATACTATATTGTAGGTTTACAATATAAAAGAAAAGGCTTTCTTAAAAAAGAAAAATATATAAAACAAAAGGTGTATTGAGTTTAAATTATTGTATTAATTAAGAAAATAATATGTTCTGTGAAACAGTAACACTGTTTCAGTGTGTGAAAGTCAGTAGATTATTATTGATGGTAGTTTGTTTCTTGTTGGGTTGGACAAATTTTTGTTCCATTCATATTTACATTCCAAAATGGGCATTATTTTAGTTTATCTTGTGCAAATTTACCACTAATTACCTGTTATAATTAATAGATGGAACAAAGTCAGTCATTCTGATAGCTTGTTCTCTCAGTTAAGTCAGTGTATTAAAGTCAAATAAAGTTGCCTAACATGATGAGATGTTTTGAAACACATTAAACTGTTCAAATGTAGAAAAATGACCACAATCACAAATGGATAAATGTGCAATCCATTAAGAATATTATCATGTAAGGATTAATTGGTGCTAAGTGTGTCATATAATATAGTCTAGTAATATAATCCTCAAGACTATCTATGAATTTGGCAATTCAGTTTCCTTTAGTAAACATCCTTAGAGCATTCTACATTTCATGCTATTTACATGATTGATTTAGGTGTAAAGAAAATAATAACAAATTATTCAAAATAAAACTGAGGATTGGATCACAATTTAAATTGACTCAATCCAATTGAATTTTTATGTTATTTTTATATAAAATTACAATTCAAATTGAGATAATTCATGTCTCAGTTTGAACCAAATGGTTCAACATAATTTAAGAAAGATAAGAAAAATAATGAAAAATGGAGTAAGTAGATATAGCATGGGTAGAATATATTTTTTAGAGAGCATGGAGAATTGTGAGCAGGTATTGATGGAAGGCCATCACGAGTGGCGACCATCTCGGACACGCAATCATGCAAACCAACGCAACATTTCTTTATTCCCCACGCACCGCCTTGGACGTACTCAACAGCAGCCTACTCACACAATCATCCAGCTTACACCTTTATCTTACAAAAACCTCGAATTACTAGTATTCACTGCCACTTTACCATACATACTCATTTTTAACTTTATTATTATATAATTTAAATGAACATTTTATTGTTAAGGTGTAGTTCTCATATAAAGTTAAATGTAATTGAACTGAAAAATTAAAATGAACATTAATTAAAAAAACAAGACAATATCAATTGCGAATTTTGTTGCTAAAATTAAATTCTGCTACTGTTTAAATTTATCAATAAATTTTTTGTTGGATAAACTGTTGGTGATAGTGGCGGTGGTAATTTAGCAACGAAATGTATGTGTTGGAAAAATAAAAATATTATAAATATTTAATTGTGGTTAATGGGACTCAAACTCTATATATATATATATATATATATATATATATATA
>JAYMSP010001237.1:0-34426 GCA_036897095.1 Plantago elongata
TATATATATATATATCATTCATGTTTCATATATTCTTACTCTTCTTAATTACAAATTCTTGATGTTCATAGATTTTCACCACATACTTGATTCACATAATTGTTTTCTCAATCATAAATATTTTGAATCATTTCATGCGTGTATCAGTGTATCATATTCATATGTATGGTTGAACAAATTCAAGAGCCCAGTACAGTACTTATATACTCCATAGTCCATAACTAAATTGGGAGAGTACGTAGCAACATATTGAATTTTGAATTTAAAATATGTTCTTAATTGTGATTCGAGAGCCAAATACGTTGGTTAAATCCCCATTCTCTGCCCCTAAATTAAATTAGTTTTCTAGTACGTCATTTGAAAGTTAAATGCAACATAATTTTAACTACGAGTCTAGTTCACAAAGAGTCATGAATCATGACTGCAGTTAGTCTGTAATAGTCAGATTAGTTTACAGTTGATGAGGTTTAATTTATTCTGTCAGCAAAATCATGTAACAGGATTTGATGCTTGGAATGTAAGTATATATTAGTAGTATATCTTATCATTATTGTTATTGGCTTTGGCATTACACATTCACATTATATCGATTACTGATTAGTCGTTGGAATCTCAACTTAATTAAGATGAAAGTTGAGTTTGGCATCAGTTGCGCAGTGATTATATGTCACCTAGCTAGATTAATTAAGATAGAGATCGTCAGGCTTTTTGCTGGTAATTGCAGCATAACAACTGGACTTGTTGCTAGGGCTGCGTAGAAACGAAACCGAACCGAAATACTGGCCCTAACCGGACCGAAAAATTGGGCCTCGAATCGGCCCTAAACCGACTAGATCCGATCCTCAGTATTCATATTTTGTATTTCTCGGTCCTCGATCCGGTCCGGACCAAATACCGAAAAATTGTGTGTCGGACCGACCAGGACCGATTAGAGTGTGTGTGTGTGTGTGTGTGTGTGTGTGTGTGTGTATATTTTATCCCTACTCCTCCCATTAAAACTCTAACCCAACATAGGGCACACTTCCTCTTCCCACTGCTCGCCTCTCCTCCGCCTCCGACAGCACTCCTCCGACAGACCGACACCACGCCGCCACGCCTCTCCTTGTGTCAAAGCTTCCGCCTCCTCTGCTCTTTCTCTTCCGCCACCACGACTCCTCTGCTCTTCTCTTACGCCACCACGACCCCTCTGCTCCTCTTCTGCCACCATGACTCCACAGTTTCCACTGCCCTCTCTCTCCCTCTCTCTCTCCGCTGCTCACCTTTGCCACCACTGCTAAGCCTCCGTCCACCACGCCTCCGCCTCCGCCTCCACGCGGCCGCGCAAGAAATAGATCGATTCAAAAGCAAAAAAAAAATAGTGAAAAGAGAAGAGTTTCAAA
Organism: Plantago elongata; assembly: GCA_036897095.1. NCBI lineage: Eukaryota > Viridiplantae > Streptophyta > Magnoliopsida > Lamiales > Plantaginaceae > Plantago > Plantago elongata. Next base: position 1,380 of record JAYMSP010001237.1, read on the forward strand.
ATAGATTGACATAGACAAAAAGAAATCTGGAAATTTTGGAGTTTTTGGAAATATTGAAAATTCAACCGAGAGTTCGTCGAGAGATCTGATTTTTCCCACTTCTTTTTTAATTTCCGATCTTTTTCGGTCTTGGCCCAGACCGTACCGAAAATTTCTGTTCGGTCTGGTCCTGGACCGAACCATTTTAGGTCCGGACCTCGGAACGTGAAAATTCATAAAATTCGATCTGGGCCTGGACCGATGCTCACCCCTAATTGCACAATTCTAGATTTAATTATATTGTATGTTTTGCTAAAATATATATTGCTTGTTCTCACTACGAAAATTAATGTTACTTACCGAGCTAAAAGTGTAATAAAAATTATAGGTAATGAAAATTTAGTCCTCGTGTCTGCTTTTGAAATACTCTTATGTTCCGAACTTGACTTTCCACTTTTCATTTTCGCTTGTCCAAAACTCGACTTCCTTCGTAATTTGGTATACAAATGTTCTATAAGCAAAACATTATCCGAAAAGATCAAAACATCACACATATTAGCTATAACATTTGAAAAAACAGCTACGCAATTTTTTAGATTTTAAATCATAATTTGAACTATAATTGTAAAAAATAAAACTCAATCATGAATTCATTTTTTTCATGTAAATCAGATCGAAAAAACATCAATAACAGATAATAAACTAGGTAACATAAGCTAGATCAAATGTTTACTAACCTTCGTGGTGATGTTTGAGAAGATTTCGAGTTTAATTTCTGCATTGTTGAGCTTGATTCCATAGATTCCTACAAGATTTAGCTTATTTCGGGAGGTTTCCAGTCGTTCTTTGATGAAAATGGCGGAGTTGTTAGTTTGGAAGAGGAGAATGTTGATTCATTTTTTACCCTGCTGCTAGATTTTGGTCAGGTTGGGATGTCTTAGTAGTTAATTTTTATTTAGGGATAGTTTTATAATTACTTTTAGTTCTCTCTCTAATGTCATGTTTACCACTAACTTCAGGTAGCTTTTCAGCTTCATGGACTTTTTTTAATAAATAGCTCGTTACATGACCGCATAACTTTTTGAACAAGCTAGCTAGCTGGTTTGATAAGTTAATCAAGTTAGTTTGTTGAAAAAAAACTACCTGACAAGTTACTGGCTACCAGCTAGATTTTCAGTTAATTTTGCTAAACAAAGCCTGAGCTTGGTCTCTCATAAAAGTTAAGACCACCTCTCTAATCTTTTTACAAACCGTCTCTCATAAGGTTGATTGAAACTTGAAACGATAAGGAGTCTCTTGCAAAGGTGTCGTCTTTGAGGAGGCCTAGGGGTGTGCCAAAAACCCACCCGTCCGATCCACCCGCGCAAACCGTCTGCCTTTCACATACACCCGCCAACTAATTTTTTACAAAATGTGTGGTGGGTTAAAAAAAGTTCACCCGCCATTAGTGTGTGGGTGGTGAGCTGGATGTGTGTAACCCGCCACTCACCTGCCATTTTATGTAGATATATATTTTGTAAATTTATGAATAAGTAGACTCACCAGTTAGAGAAATTGTCTATTTGCTTATGTTGTTGAGTATATATGTATAGTTTAAGTGAGTTATATCTCCTCTTTAAGCAATATATCATCTTCATTTTTGTACTCGCCTTTCGTTATTCTCATATTATGTCATGTATTCAAGTAAAATAATGCTAATTGCCACCTCTCGGGTCAACATTTCATCCACTACGTAATTTTTTTTTGAATTAAGTAAAGAAGGGAAACTACTTCAAAAGAATTATTGTCCTCTTTGTTCAGAACATGATCGTTGTTGTTAAATTTTTTTCTTGTGCATCTACTTCTACAAAAGTTGCATGTTTAACTACATCTTTTTTTAATTATATTCACCCGCTAATCCGTCTGTCATTTTTATCATTCGAATCGTTGCGGATTGAAAATATATTTACCCGTCGTGAATTATAGCTCTAATTACCCGCTATGAATGGGTTGTTAAAATTCGCTGACATCCGCCCGCAATCACCCCTTGAGGAGGGTAGGATGTAAATTTGGCTTCATCACATTATTAATTGTGCCTCTGTTAATCGCTCTTGTCTGATCAATCATCATCATCATCATCATCATCAAATCGTACGGTCTCACACCCATCTCTTACATTTCAACCTCTCTTCTCTTCTCTAAAAACACACGCAACACACAATCAAAGTCTTTGATAAATCTGTATGAGCAACGATCGGTCTCGAAGAAGAAAAGGGGATTTTGTGCCATTTGTGAAATTGAATCAACCAGCTAGGTTTACACAATTGAATTGATGCTGGAGGGTATCTTAAAATCAAGTTCCTATAATCATTTTCTTCAATTCTTGACCAGCAGCTCCTATTCGACACCCACATGGGCAACTCTCATCGCTGGTTGTTTCGTCGTTCTCACTGTCACCCTCTCAGTTTATCTTCTCTTCGACCATTTGTCTACTTACAAGAATCCCGAGGTCTGTCTTTTTTCCTTACCTATCTTCTTCTTCTTCTTCTTCTTCTTCTTCTTCTTCTTCTTTCCTTTCGTTTTCGTCTTAACTAACTCTTCGTATTTTATGGTGATAGGAGCAAAAGTTTCTGATTGGAGTTATATTGATGGTTCCCTGTTATGCTGTTGAATCAGTGAGTTTTTATTTTCCTGCTTTACTGATATCGTTTAAAACATCATACATATACTTAACAACATCAATACGGTATGCTTGGTATGCTGTTGAATCAGTGAGTTTTATTTTACTGCTTTAAGTATACCGTTTAAAACATTATACATATACTTTAACAACATCAATACATTACTGATATTGTTTAAAACATTATATATGTACTAAGAAGATCGATATGTTACGGTCTTTCACTAATACACGTCTCTGTGTTAAGACTTACATGGTTCAAAACAAGGATGCTCATACTTTGACGGATATTCGGATACTTTTGTTCAGAATGTTGTTTCATAGATTTCTAATACTGTTGTTACTGAAGAAGGAAGTTATCTTTCACTGGGATTCTTGGGGAGTTTTAGAGTTACTAGTAGTTTACGTAAATGAATAACTTAAGATCAAAGTTGCTTTGCTAAAGCTTGTATAACATTAAAACATCGAACATGTTAGTTTTTAGTATGTCAGTTAGTCTGTTGGCATAATCATCTTCCTAATCTTGGGAGCGAATATGTCAAACACCACGGGGGATTAGCACATTCAGGAACATGGTTCATTATTTTACAGTAATGAGTAGTCAAAGGGACGACGGGCAGTGCTTGTATGACTGCATGATTTGTGAACTTTGGTTTCACATGTTTGATTCAACAGTTTAGCTACTTTGATGAATGATCTCTATTAATACCACTTTTAGGTGGTACGCGGCTCTCTGAAACCGTTGATAATATTTAAGTTGATCAAATGATGAAGAGCCAAATTAAGGTACACTGTATTTTATGTGAAAAACTATGAAAGGGATTCCAACACGTTCTCTCTAAAACAAGTAAAGAGCAATATTTTCTCTCATTGTGCACTAGGAGAAACACTCTGTTTTACAAAAGGAGAAACTAGAAGAATATAAGTGTTATTTGTGTTGGGATGGAATGATTGTTGAAGCCTTCCAATGTAATCACTAAGCCGTATTGTTGAACCAAGCATGTGAAACCAAAGTTCACAAGTCATGCTCCCTTTCACGGATTTTTCTGTTTGAAATTCTCAAACTTACAGAAGAATGGAGTAGTTTGTCTTGTTTCAACCTCAGAAAACATTGTATGTTCTTTTTTGACACGTTGACTCTTTTAGAAACCAGAAACTGCAATGTTGATAACGGACACCAGCGTTTATACTTTATAACTGTTTGATTTGACAATTTGGAATGCCAAAATTTAGACTTGATGAATGTTTGTTCTTTTATAACATTATTATACTTCATTTCTCGGAGTCACCAATTTGCTATCACCATGGATATATATGTTGACTCGTGCAATAATAATTTCAGATTTGTCAAGTCTTAGTGGAATAGAATTTAATGAATTCTAGTTAAATTACAATTGTCGGAGTAGGACAATCTGAACCTATAATGACATGTCCAATTATTTTTCCAATCCACTTCTTCGTTGTGCTCACTAATTATATACCGCTATTCCTGCTGTCTTCTTACATAGTTTAGAAATCACTTTACGGGTTTTGCTTTGAATGCGTACATTGTCAATTATCATAAACTCCCTTTGTTCCAACATGTTGTATACACTTGTTTATTTTTGTATGATGATTGAAGAGGCTATGCGGAGTATGGTTTTACATTTTTTTTGAAACGGCTAAGATCACAACTACTTTAATTTACTCATATACCAACACCTCTTTACTCCTAAACCACCTTATGACTTCACCAGGGATCGAACTCTGCCCCTCCTCCTTACCAGCCCCATTCCACTGCACCACCATATGCCTCCATGGTTGTACGCTTATAAAATAAGTGATGAACTTAGAAATAAAGTAGAGAGTATAGAATTGTCATAGAGGAGAACATCATGTTGGGTCGTACAAAAAAGGAAAACACGCACACCATGCTTGGCCAGAGGGAGAAATATGCATGTCGGACTCTGAGTAAAATAAACATGTCTTCTAAAAATCTTTTCTAGCAGTGATTTTTCACATCATATGTTTTAGTGTGGTTTGTTCTTTTCAACTCTTCAGATTCGGAGATGTGTTCTTAATTTCTTTGTTCATGGGTAGTTTACATTCTGAAATCTGCAAGTTTCTTGAGTTGATAACCCCAGTGATTCTGGCGGTGAAGATTTATATGCAATACTTTTGTAAGTTTATCTTTCCTTCTTACAAATGCTCTCATGTGCAGTTTGCGTCCTTGGTAAACCCTGATATAAGTGTTGATATTGGTATTCTTCGAGATTGCTATGAAGCATTTGCTATGTATTGCTTTGGGAGGTACCTTATCGCGTGTTTAGGTATGATAACATTAACTTCATTTAATTCTGGTTATTAGGTATGAAAAACCTTTTAATGTGAGCTTTTGTCTTCATGTATTTCACTTACCGTTGATACATAGTAGTACAGTTTAATTTGATTTTTTTAAGAACATAGCAGGACATAATAAAGGACAGAAGTCCTTGGCTAAACACGCAGCAATTCCCTTGTTCAAGACTTCATTCCAATTACTTGATTTGAGGAAGCTTGAAAATATATGCAGCTCCGAATGATCACTAATCTACTAATCTTTTACTGTCTTGAACTGACTATTTCATGTCCTGAAGCCCAGCTAAATAAATTCTGTTTTGGTAATTGTAAGGTGGAGAGGAGAGGACTATCGAATTTATGGAGCGGGAAGGGCGCTCAACTGTAAAAACATCTTTACTAGATCATGGTGCTGAAAAGGGAACCGTAAAGCATCCCTTTCCCATGAAGTATTTTTTGAAACCCTGGAAACTTGGGCAACGGGTTTACCAGGTCATTAAATTTGGAATTGTACAATATGTAAGTTTCCTCTGTACTAAAATTATCTGCTTGTTCTGATATAAAAGATTTTATAATTTTCATGTCATGTCTAATGAACAAACAATGCTTTAATGGCAGATGATTATAAAAGCATTGACTGCCTTATCTGCAGTAATTCTTGAAGCGTTTCATGTGTATTGTGAAGGAGATTTCAAGTGGAATTGTGGGTAAGATTGTTATTTACATCCTTTGCAAAATGCCTAAATAAAAATGGTATTGGAACGCATCTTTTGCCAGCTATCGGGTAATTACTAATAAAAAATGAAGTATGCTGACTCACTTCCGTTCTATTGCCCCACAGGAAGTTGAAAGATTGTTAACTTTGTATATGTTTTTTGTGTTTCTTTTGAAACAAAAATTTAACATGATTATGTTACCAAAAACAAAAACAAAAATTTAACATGATTATGTTACCAAAAACAAAAAAAAAAAAAAAAACATGAATACGCCCCTATAAGTATACAGATAAGTAGGTTGCCTTGACCATCTGCATTTCTTCCGCGTGGAACTCACTGTAGATTGCCTTGTCCATCTGCATTTCTTTCTCTTGGAACTCTTTATTCATTGTGTTAAGCGTCAATTTTCTCCTGAATGTTTGATCTCTAACTCTGGGTTTTCATAAAGTTTTTATTACCATTCTTCCCTATAAAAGGAAACAAATTGATCCCTGATGTTAACAAAAACTTCTGCCCTCTTTTGTTTGTAGGTACCCGTACCTGGCTGTGGTTTTAAATTTCAGTCAGTCTTGGGCATTGTATTGCTTAGTTCAGTTCTATTCTATTACAAAAGAGGAATTATCTCATATTAAACCGCTGTACAAGTTCTTGACTTTCAAGTCAATTGTGTTCTTGACGTGGTGGCAAGGTGTTGCTATATCTCTTCTCTATGATGTTGGTTTGTTCAAAAGTTCAATAGCTCAATCACTCCAGTTTAAATCAAGTGTTCAGGACTTCATTATCTGTATTGAGGTAATTGCCTTTAGCAGCAATTGAGATTTTGGTTGCTTTCAGAAAATATTCGTAATTTTAAATTATTTGCTGTCTATGCGTTAATGTGATTTTATCAATATGAATTCATCTGCTTCATACTTTTTTGCTGGCTTCATGCACACTTGCAACATAGCTGCCTGCTAGAGCTGGTATGTAAGTGTGGTCATCTCTAAAGCTTATTTAACTGACTAATCTTCACAATGAACATCTCTTTTGGGAATTCAAAAGAGCAGTAGGAGAAGACAGGATCTCGAGCCTGGGTCTGAATTTTGTATTAATTTCTGTGAAGTAATCATAACATATTACATTGAGAAACGTGTTCAGGGTGGTTAGTGGTTCAAAATAATGTATATATTGAATTGGGGGATTTAGAAGCAACATGCATGCAAGGATGGATGCATGTACTGATGAAATATTATTATTATTATTATTATTATTATTATTATTATTATTTTAATGACTTGGAATATTAACAAGAGGATTTGTACCTATGTCACCTTGAGGAACTTCTTTACCAGTGTTTATAATAGAGCACTAAACGTTTCAATTGTATTGCCGCCTAATCTTATATGTATGTCAAAATTTTAAAACATTGGCATGTTCATCTACATTTCATAAGCTGCTCTTGTGCTCCTTCCCTAACATTATCATTTTAAGCGTAATTCAGTATTGGGTCATTTAATGTCCAGAATCATTTTCATATTATTCTCGCACCAATTATTTTAAGTCTTTGATCACGATATTAAATCAAAATATCTTACAAATTGATATCATATCTCTAACTGAACATTGCACGTGTGTGAATCCTCATTTTTCATTAATTTATTTTGCACATTTATGAAGCTTTTAAGTCAACTTTTTATGTATTTTAAAGAGAGTAACTCTTGGCCATAATAGAATGGTGCCTTGGAGGTCTTTTGCAATATAAGTCTGCTGGATGATCAAGTTCCTGTATCTTCTTTTCTCTGAGCAAATAGGTCTTCAAGATGTTTTGGTAACTTGAAGTGTGTTTTATGCTGTGCATTTGTCCTATCATCATTCTTGTATGTCTAAATTTGTAAAGCACTGACTAGATATGTGAGATTTAAGAATAGCTTTAAGAAATTAAGCAAGCACTTGGAGGTAGAAGAAAATCTAGGTTTTGAAAATAAAAGATCAAGTAGAGAGGAAAAAGGATGGACTTGCTGGCTATCCGTTCTTCAGGGGATTATGACATTCTATTATTTTTTTCCACAAACGGAATTCACTTGTCTGTTGTTTTTTATTATTATTGTCCAATAATGTGTATTGATAATGAAAAGGGAGGTTATCATTGGAAAAAGAAGATTAATTTGATACAGAGGTCACCCATTCTTCACTTATACAATTAAATACACTGAACTCCTCATTTTCACCATAAAAGTTTGACAGCTATCTGCCTTTATCCAGCACAGATGGGCATTGCTTCTGTGGTTCATCTTTACGTATTTCCCGCAAAGCCTTATGAGTTAATGGGGGATCATTTTTCTGGAAGCGTTGCAGTCCTTGGAGATTATGCATCCGTTGATTGCCCTCTCGATCCTGATGAGGTTAGGGACAGTGAGCGTCCAACCAAATTGCGTCTTCCGCAACCTGATCCTGATGTTAGAGGTGGAATGACAATTAGAGAGAGTGTTCGTGATGTTTTTATTGGTGGCGGTGAATTTGTAAGTCCCATTCTACACTAAAAAATGGTTGGAATTTTTTTATCAAGTTATTCACGCTGTATGTTTGACTACTGACCAGACATCAATGAATAAGATAAGCAGCTTTTCCTTTACATATATAACTTGTATTAAATGTCCTTACACAAAACTTGCATATATAACTTGTACCAAATTTCTTTACACAATACTTCCATATATCACTATTAAATGTATTAAGCATGCAGTCTCAGTTGCTCTTTAGTATTATTCTAATGTTCTTTTACTTGGCCTCCTGTGAAGATGAATCCATGTTGTCTTCCTGCCTTTCTTCATACTGCGACTTGTACAAATTGTTATTGTCTGCATGAACTTTCATTGCATTACATCTTTGGCATACGAGTACTTATCTTATGTTCCTTTTCCTCTAATAGATTATTTTGACGTAGCACATACTTATTTGAAGCGTATTTAAACTGATTTCCTTGCGTTTTATATGTGCTTTTTCTTCTTTTGTCTGATTTACGCTTTAGTAAATTGTTTAATGTCTTGTGTCCTCTGCAAAATTCTATTATAAGGGCAAATGACTGTTATGTTATGAGCTAGTTTACTGGATTAGCATTATGAGTGTTGATTTTGAAAAGAACCAAGTTACTGGAGAAGTCGTGAGAACCGATGGTATGCAGTTTTGAATCATATGAGTAGGGAGAGAAGTAGCATTAGTTGTTGAATAGTTTAGTCCATTTCAAATCTAGATTTGGATCGAATGCTGTGTATGTGTTTAGTTTTTCTGTATTAAAGTAGATACGTCGCAGATAACTTTGACTGTTATTGAGCAAATATGAATTGGATTCAAGCGTATCAGTCATACAACCCAATCTAGAAGATGCCTGTTGTTTGTTTCTCCCGATCACTGTCTTGTATGTTTTTAGAGATTAACATAATTCAATACTGTGAAATACAGATTGTGAACGATGTGAAGTTAACAGTTACCAAAGCTGTGGAACCCATGGAGAAGGGTATTACTAAATTCAACCAGAAACTGCATAAGATTTCTCATAACATAAAGAGGCATGAAAAAGGAAGGAGAACAAAGGATGACAGTTGCATTGCCACATCTACACCAACACGCAGAGTTATCCGAGGAATTGATGATCCTCTGTTGAATGGAAGCATCAGTGATACGGCAACTTCAAGGAGAAAGAAGCATCGGCATACTTCTGGGTATACTAGTGCAGAAAGTGGTAATGAAAGTAGTAGCGACAAGTTCTTTGGTGGGATTCAGATCCGTGGCCGTAGGTGGGTTGTGAAAGATTAGTTGTGGCAAAATTTGGTTGGGAAATGATCAAACTTTCTATTGACAAGGCAGTTCTGTTGCTGATTTTGTCCGGGATTTATATAGCCCATGTTTTGGCTTCAACTACGAATATTCATTGAAGGGTATATAGATTGTTGATCCCTGGCGATAGTGTTGAAGTTATCTTGAAATTGTTGTATAGAAAAAGCCATCTAAGTATTTTTGGAAGTTGAAAACCTATCTGTATCATAAACAAGACCATCTTTTGCGGTTGCAGCTTACTGCTGTATATAGTTTTTGCTTATTGAAAGATTCTGGGAATGTGTTTGTAGTAATTGTAAAGTTTCAGCATCCCAGCCAATGTTGAGCTTGTTTACATTGTACAATTACGGTTAAGATGGTTATTTACAAGTTACAACGTATTAGAATTTTTTATGTAGGGTACAACTTCATACGTATCCAAAGTTAAAAGTACTTCATACATACCAAATGACTGAAAACTTTACTTTTACAGTAAAATTACGTTTCTTTATCAAATTATATGTTCCCTAGTATCTTCAACCTTGATCGACTCTCTGAGGACAAGTCCGATGCTGTCCACATTACATTCTTTCAAATGCTCAATGAATCATTGCCTCATAGATGAGCCTCGACATAGTAGGGGGTGGTTTTAGCAGAAATCATTTTTATCATATCTACTTACTGTTTGGATTATGAACAACATAACATTCATATCATACAAGTTTATTCATGTTTCTCATGGGCAGCTTAATTTCTAGTTTCCCACATAATCCAACAAACTTTTCGAAAGTTTCACATGTTATTCACATTAGTAGCAAAACGGAAAAGGATCTCAGGAAGCAGGGGCGGTCCAACCCAATAGACGAGTGAGGTCACCACATAGGACCTAAGTAATGAGAAAGCTCCATCCATATATACATGATATTCATTAATTAGTACCACTTAAATAAATTAGAGTTAATTAAGGAATAATTAATATACGATTAAGTACATTCTTGATCAAAAAAGGTTACAAAAATATGTCAATGTGTGCTTATTAAAAGTTTTGGGTCTGAATTCGTCATGATTGATGTATATGTAGACTGCTTGAATATTATTGGAACTCCAGGAGAGCCATCAAAAGTCAAGTGCTTATTGAAAAAGGAATTTAAAATGAAATATTCTGGGAGAAGAAAATTTATTTTAGATCTTTAAATTGAGCACTTAATGGACAGTATTTTCTTGCATAAATCCATGTATGCAACACTTTTGTTGGAAAGATTCAACGTGGGAAATGCACATCCACTAGTACACAAATGGTTGCATGATCATCGAATGTCGGGAATGATGATCCATTCCGACCTTGTAGTGATGATGAAGAACTACTAGGCTCACAAACGCCTTACCTAAGTGTAATTGGAGCACTGTTGTATCTTGCTACAAATACAAGACTAGATACATCATTTTATGTAAACTTATTAGCAAGATACAATTCTTTTTCAACCCCAAGGTATTGGAACGGGAAAAGACCTTTTACGTTATCTTCAAGGAACTAAATAAATGGGGTTGTATTATCCCGACTCCTCTACCTCAGGTTTAATTTGTTACACATACGTTGGATATTAGTCTGATCCACATAATGGTCGATCTCAAGCAGGCAATGTGTTCACATGTGGAGGTAAGACCATATCTTGGTGGTTTGTAAAACAAACTACTTCTAATCATGCAAAACTCTAAGCAATCCATATGAAGTAGGTCGCGATTTGGTTGAGACCCATCACTCGCCACATTCGACATATAGACGTATTCCCTACATTTAAGAACTCTTCGACTTTAATCCACGAAGATAATGCAGCTTGCATTGCTCAGTTGAAGGAAGGTTTTTTCAAAGGTTATATGACAAAACATTTTCTACCAAAATTCTCCTTCACTCATGAACTTCAACAGGAGAATCAAATTCATGTGCAACTAACCCGCTCAAGTGAAAATTTGTCAGAGTTATTTCCCAAATCTTCAAGTACCTTACTTTTGTGGAGATAAATCCCCAGTTAATAGGGAAGAGACTACTATGAGAATTATTTAAGCTTATTAACTTATAAATTCTAGATTAGGGAATCCCTTTCTTCCTACTTCAACATTCGTAAAAACTAAGCACGCAACCGGCATGCGACATCTGGGGGAGATGAAGTAATGTAACCATGAGGGGAGTGAAATACACACTGTTCTCTTTTCATTCATTAATATTTTTTCTCACTAAATTTTTCTTTAGCAAGATTTTTAACGGGACATTATTACTATTCATATATCAAAATCAGGTTTTGAGATGAACATTCAAGGGGAGTGTCGTGAAAACTTTAATGAATGCTCATAAGAAGAAGTATTTTCTTCTTCTTTCACAATACGGGTTTAGTAAATTGATTGAATAAAACTGTAGAAGGAAAGAAAATTTAAGTAAATTGTCGGACGAATTTGTTAATAAATATATATAATTTCGAAGAACGAAATATATTAGAAACACACTTTCACTTAATTCTACTTTCGGCTCAACACGTTGGCGATACGCAATTGACACTTTGACAGTGCTATTATTGAATTCACAGGCTGGGTTTCCGTATAAGAACCGTTATTGGAGATTTGATTTGGAAGCACACAAGCGTCTGGATCTTCTTCTTAGCCTGTCACTTCACTTCACTTTCCACTTAAAGGTTGGATTTTTGTCCACAAAATAAGCTTCAATTGATTAATACTATTTATGAGGCGGCGAGGTTCAGATTTCCGGCGGCCGGTGCGGCGGCGAATCCCGAACGTTTTGTTGGTAACCCTTTGTGGGTTTGTCATTTTTCTCTTTATTGTCTTCTTCACTCGCGACACTCATCACCCTCCTTCAAGATCCATCGATGTTAAGGTACTTTCAGATCTCCTCTCTTTTCTAGTAGTAGTGGATTTTAAGGAACTAATGATGTTTAGCTGTTTGTCTAACCATTATAGATAAATAGACTGTGTGTTTTTAACCGGGTTTTCTTGATTTTAATCGTGCTTAGACATCAACTGCTAAGTGCTTAATTGTGGATTTATTCTTGTTTCCAGACTGCAATACTTTTCATGGACATGTAAATGTTTACTAGTAGTATATGTTGGTGTAGAGATGTAATCGATCAAGAATGGGGAGCAAGTTATAACTCCTAAACATGATTAATGAATAGAAATGACGTCTTGTACTAGTATTACGATGATCAAGGCGAAATATTTCTCGCACGGGTTTGTTTACAAGTGTTTCACATCGGTAGGCTGAGAATTTCCGACAAGACTCGCTGATTTCATTTTGTTTGTTTTGGGGAGATGTTAAACCATGCCCCAGCTCAGGCTTCCCCTTCCTTTTGCAGGTCAAGTTCTATGGCACAAAATATTCTCTACCGAAAAGATTTATTCATGTTCTTCCATCTACTTTTCCCTAAATTCACTCATTTCCTAAACAACCGAATGCGGCATTGTTCATTGTTAGGAAATTTAGTGACTTTAGGACGTGGATTATGTGTTACGCGAGTGAAAAATGCGTAATTTGGTGTAATTACTTTTGTAAGCTGAATATTATGCGGTGATTAACTGCTCTGGTACCAAATATGCACATCTTAGCTGGTTGCTGGTAAACCTTGTGCATTAGTGTTCTGTCACGATTTGCTTGTACTGGGCCTTCTGGCTTGTAATCCCCTTGAATGTTGGATACCTGGAAATATGTTCATTGGACTTGTTGAGCTAATTGCTCTCTTTCATTACAAAACGTCAGGTGCTTGCTCAAAAAGAGTCAATGTTTGGTACTGAGTATGGGAACTATCTAATACCGAAACTTTTGAATGCTGCTCATCAAGTTATTATTTTGATGCATGCTGCTACTAAAGATCAGAAATGCATGGCTTAATTGTGTTATATGAAATCTTCCGTTTAATATATTAAATTGCCAAATAAGAAAGAAGAGACTTGTAATTTGGCAACTAGAGGTTGAATAGTTTTTGAGAATCTGTTAACTGAATCTCTTTTATAATCTTCATATAGATTATTGTGTGTACTATTCGGCATAAGTTAAAATTTCGTTTATTTGGAGAAATTTCATTCTCTATGCTCTTCATGCATGTCTAATACTTTCCTTCAATTCTCATTAGTAATAAATTTACCTCTGCTCTCTTTGTGAAGCTCAGCATTAGGTTAGCGTCATAGATGTCAATTGCCACAAATAGCAATACTGTGGTTGTGACATTTTGACATACCAATGCTATTTGGCACTATCTCAGACATTAGTTATTACTCTCCCCAGTAGCATTAGTTATTTCTCTCTCGAGTACTGCACACAAGCTCCTGTAGCACATGCCATGTGCTATAGTGGATGCTGGGATCTGGGGTTGCTACTAGTGTATACGCACTATTTGGGCGTTATCTGGTTTGCCTGTAGCTCGAAATAGCCACTATTGATAATTAAACTATAACATCTTAGATTCTTTAGTTAAATCCTCTTTTGAGGTAGGCCCAACTATTAGTTCCTCATATCAGCAGCTATTGGCATATAGGCAAATTAAAAGGGTTTTGGGGCGAATTAAGAGCGCCGCTCCTGAAATTTGCTGGATGATTTTGGTGGTGAAAGTGATGAGTTATTTTGGTGATTATTAGTAATTTCTTGGACTTTGGGTATTTTTGCATGTTTATGAATATTATGTAGTTTTTATGACAAGTATGTCAATACTTTGAATAGTAGTCATCCTGCTCCTGCAATCCGCTATTTGGGATTGGCTGCTCCGTGCCGCTATCCGGGATCTATAACTATGATGTGGGCTATATAATACAAACAATTATGAATATGGTTTTGATCTTCATTCAGAAAAGGGTTATTTACACAAACAACCCCTATAAATATGTGCAATTATACATTAAATGGGTCTCCGTTAGTGCCATATTAGACCCCAGAATCAACCATGTAAACCCAATAAAAAGACGAAACTGGCGCTCCTATTCCTCAGGGGAAGAAAATGGAAACGAGAAATACATGATATTTTTTTGAATATTACCCTGGAGGCATGCTGCCACCTGAGTTTACTCTACCCATGGCTAAGCTACAGATTTTGTGTAATTTCACTGATACTTCAGGGCGTGGGGGAGAAGGGTGTTTGTGTAAATATCTCTTCAGAAACGAGACTTGATGGGGGGTTATACCGTTATAGTTATTAGATGTATTTTTGAGTACTTTAATATATTTATTAGCTTCAATAGTTTAGTAATGTCAGATAGTTATTGCTTTGCATATGAACATGCATTTATGGAGTCCATTTGACTTTGTCAGTGAAAATTTGTTATTTTTCGTTTTAAGTTGGGCATATATGATTTATGGTCGTATAATTTATTATCAGGTTGTATATATATGGTTGTATTGCATGTGCACTATTAATTCAAATAGCGTGTGACACAGTAAGATTGCTCCAGAGCATGTTTGTGCGAAGGTGTGCTACAAGCTATACATAACTATGATTTGGAGACAGCTGTTAGCTATTGTAGCTTGCTGTTGACTGGGGAAGACCTGTTTAGTTTTAATTTATTTTTCAAGTAATCGAGCGAAACTGAATATTTAGGGCTTTACGCTTTAGCTAAAAGCCGCACAACAAGACATAATCTGCTAAAGAAGAGTGGTCCGGGAAGCATACGCGTAGTCTTGTGCAGGAGGAAACTTTCAAGTGCGAACTTTCCCCGCAGATCACAGAGTAGAAAAAGAAGCACTATGATTTCCCCTTTGTTGTTATGTGTCTTGTTTATAGATTAATTATTTCAAATGTGTATATAGGTAAAGTATAATCATGTGGAACAACTTTACAAATTTGTGTGTCTATCTTAAATAGCGCACACTATGTACAAATGTTCCAGGTCATATATACGCTACTGAGTGCTATGAGCCATTAACTACTATGATTAGAGTGTTTTTATATTGGTTGAATTGGAATCAACAATTTCATATCAACAGTAACAGCCTTAACAGATATTCTGAAATGTTTCAGTATCTTTAGATTTTTTATTTATACACCACAATTATATGCTACATCACTTAATCAGTATACAATGGATTCAGTTGTTTAAAATCTGTAAGTGCCAATCTTCTTGAAGCTCATACTTGCACTTAAGAGTTTCAATTCAAACTTTATGTTCATTCGAGAACGATGTTGCATTTGCCTGGAAAGTCTCGGACTTATTTCCAAGTATATATGTATATGTTGCATATATGCTGAATAAAATTTAGTATGATCAACTTAGTTTATGTGTCTCTTAGCATCTTCCCAAATCTTGTAGAGAAATTGAAGGGAGACACCATTGAGCCCATAAGAAGTTGATAAGTTCTTTGATTTATTGTCATAAACTTAAAATTCGTAAAGTTTTAATCAAGATATCTAATTTGAATTGGATCATGAATAAAGTATTTTCGTTTGTCAAGAGAACCCTGGATTATCTTCTTATGATTTCAATTCTAAGAATGGAAAGTATGGAAATCATCTAGCTTCCAAGAAGGGGTGGTAATCTTTCCTCTTTCTTCCAATGATCACATTGTGGTTTGATTGCTTGCACTAGATACAAATTTGATGTTACAATGTACTATTTGTTTACTATTTAGGCCTGTGTGCTAGGATGACATACTGAGTATAAGTTACCAGATTATATTAGCTTACCAGGAAATTGTTGTCTCTCCAGTTTGTTAGATGGAAGGCGTTGTTCTGCCAAAATAGATGTTGCCGTGTAATGTCATTTTTCATGTTATCATTCTTAACTAAGTAATTCAAACAGGAAACTGACAGCTTGTTTCTATATCTGCAGAAATCCTACAGACTTGAAAAATTTGCTGAAGGTCTAAACATCACGGATGAGATGCTGAGTCCTGATTCGATAACAAGGCAATTAAATGACCAAATCTCTCTGGCCAAAGGATTTCTTGTGATTGCAAAAGCAAGCAACAATCTCCAATTCGCATGGGAACTTAGTGCTCAAATTCGAAACTCACAGATCCTTCTCTCAAATGCTGCCTTAAGAAGAACACCTTTGACAACCAGCGAATCTGAAACTGCTATTCGTGACATGGCGCTCCTGCTTTTTCAGGCTCAGCAACTCCACTATGACAGTGGTACCATGATAATGAGACTGAAGGCCAAGATTCAGGGACTTGAAGAACAAATGAGTTCCATCGCCGATAAAAGCTCAAAATATGGACAAATTGCTGCAGAGGAAGTTCCAAAGAGTCTGTATTGCCTTGGTGTTCGTTTGACAAGTGAATGGTTTAAGGACGCACATCTAAAGAGTAAACTTGATGAGAAGAAACAAAAGAAAGCTTCTAAACTCAAAGATAATAGTGCCTATCATTTCTGTGTTTTCTCAGACAACATTCTTGCAACATCAGTCGTTGTGAACTCAACGGCTACAAATTCTGATCATCCAGATAATGTAGTTTTCCATATCGTAACAGATGAGGTGAATTTCGCAGCAATGAGGGCTTGGTTCGCAATGAACGATTTCAGGGGCGTGACTGTCAATGTAAAAAAGATCGAAGACTTTAGCTGGTTGAATGCCTCCTATGTTCCAGTTCTTAAACAACTCCAAGACTCTGAGACCCAAAGCTACTACTTCTCTGGTAGTGGTGGGGATAAACGGACTCCGATCAAGTTCCGGAACCCAAAGTATCTATCCATGCTGAATCACCTGAGGTTCTACATTCCAGAAGTTTTTCCTGCTCTAAAGAAGGTAGTGTTTCTTGATGATGATGTAGTTGTACAAAAGGATCTTGCAGGTCTTTTTACAATAGATCTGAATGGAAATGTGAATGGTGCTGTTGAGACGTGCATGGAGACATTTCATAGATACCACAAGTACCTGAACTATTCCCACCCACTTATCCGTGAACATTTTGACCCAGATGCATGTGGGTGGGCATTTGGGATGAACGTGTTTGATCTGGTAGAATGGAGGAGAAGGAATGTGACAGGAATATATCATTATTGGCAGGAAAAGAATGTGGACCGGACCCTATGGAAGCTTGGTACACTTCCACCTGGATTGTTGACGTTCTATGGGTTAACAGAGCCATTAAACCCGTCATGGCATGTTCTGGGGTTGGGGTATACGAATGTCGATCCTCAGGTGATACAGAAGGGAGCTGTGCTGCATTACAATGGGAATTCGAAACCATGGCTGAAAATTGGGATGGAAAAGTATAAGGCTCTTTGGGACAAGTATGTCGACTATAGTCATCCTTTATTGCAACAGTGCAATGTCCATTAGGGAGGAGTGACTGTATTTTTGTACACAGGAAAGATTAAGATGTAGTAGCTGTGAAAATTGATGTTCAAATTCCCTTTTGTTTATTTATTATCCCAGCTATTCCCTGGTTCTTGTATCATTGTGCTCCACACGAAGAGTATTATGTCAAATCTGTGTTTGAGCATATTAGGAGTCATCTTGTGAAACCTCTACCAGATTAACCTGTCTTTCTAGTTTTTTCTTGCTTATATTAATCAAGATTATTTTGCTTATATGATTATAAGAATGGATTAACATTCTGATTTTCAGAACACCCTTTGTTGGTAAAGTACCAAACAACCTCATCCCACCCAAGTAGCCAAGCAAGGGACTGTGTCCAACTACGCACAGTGAAGGGATGGGAGGAATTATTGATCTTTCCATTTAGGGTTAAAATTTGAGGCACGAGTGACCTGTAAGTCAATAGTAGTAAAATTATAAGAGTGGTGTTCTAAGATGATACGTCAACGGAGTTGTGGCAACTAAAGCGCCTTCAACGCTCAAGTCAGTGAATAAGATGGAAAATACATAGTGAAAAAAAAGAAAACATAGAGGAGCAAACTTATTATTTTGATTGGGTAGGGTCGGCAAAGTTCAACCATATTCCGGTGGAGGGTTTGCCTTTCGTGAATAAATTGACTAAACTTATGTGAACTGTAAAATTTGAGCTCTGAAGCTCGAGTAGGAGGGGTGGAGAATGGAGTAGGGTGATCCATGATGGAGCTGTAACCTTAGGATGTATGTTTATACAGGGAATATCATGTCAAAAGTGTTCAAGCAAAGGCTTTCTTATATGTATTAATTAAAACGTAACGAAATAAGTATTATTATAATGTAAAATTTATGAGGATGTTAATATTTTATGCGAGTCTTAGAATAGACCACCCTTAAAAAGAAACATATAAGATTAACTTTCATTATTTATATAACAACCCAAATAAAAAGCAAGTTACTATAAACACCCAACCCACATTTCATTCATTAATTTTGTAAAACCCCATCTAATAGAAAATTAATCTCTAGAATTTCACCTCCTTCCCCTTTGTAGCTTTGATTTCGTCGGAAACCAACTCTTAGTCGCCGGAAATCGCTTGAACACGTGGTTTCTATGTTATTGAGAGTTCAAAGATCTCCATTTTGACGTGGTTTCAAAGCGATCCAACTCGAAAATGCTCAAAAACGGCTAGATATAACTGGAAACAACGTCACAAAGGTACGAAAAGCTAGATCTCGATCTAGTTTTTGTGAAATCAGTGATTATTTTGATGGTTTTCATCTCGCAATCTCATTTTCACTTGAACCTTTACTATTTTATGTGAAATTCGTGTTATATGATGATATTTGTATATGCATATCTGGAGTTTTCATCAATTTTCGTTCAGATTCAAAAAATTAATTTGAAAATTACGCACAACACTGTAAAATGTTCTTGAAGATTTGTATAATGAATTGGATTTTATCAGTAATGTTCTTGACTATATTGATGATGCAACTTAAATAGAGTACGATTATAGCTACTGTTCATTTAACAAATATGTTAAAATCAGTGCTTTATTGCACAAGATTAATGTAGTTACTCATATTTTTGATGTTTTTGTTGATATATTTAATGTTTTGATGATATACATCAAAACTTAAATCCTAATGTTGATAATCGTGACATTACATCTTTTATTATGTATATATTGTTCTAATTCATTCTTTCAATGTTTTTGAAAATGTCTGAAATAAATCTAGAAGTGCATTAAAATTTGAAAAAAAAATTAACTAATGACATTATTGTCCATATTATATGTTTAATGTTTACAATCATAATTGCAATGTTCAGTATTATGCTTATAATATTCTCAATTATGTGTGTGAGATTTTTCTGCTTTTTCAACTACAACCTCATAAATAAAAAAAGTATGATGTAATTTTCAGTGTGATGTATGAAATGTTCTCGGTAATATGTGTAAGGTTTATGCTAATGCATATAATGTTCTTTGCACAAATAAATGTGGAGATGAAGTTGACATGAGTCTTGCTGGAAATCTTGAATGGATGACCAATCATGTAGATAAATTGCATACTATGTATATACATCACTAATCAGTTTGGAAATAAATCTCAAACAAGTCTATGTAGTAGAAAAAATGATGTCATTATTCAAACAATGTTTTTACGTATATATGCATGCAATGTTCTCAATTATGAATGTAAATATTTTTCAAGTATATATTATGATTTCCACAATATGTGTATGTATTGTAATGTTCTCGTTTATACGATTGATGTTCGAGGGTATAATGTTCTTAACTATATTGGTACCGTTTACAACTATTTATATGTGTTAGTAATACTTACATATATTTGGGTAATGTTATCAAATATTTGAGTAATGTTCTTATCTATTTATCTAAAATAACGGTTTATTTTTTATTGTATCTAAAATGGATCTACTCAATAACCCGCGAAATTATAGAACTCGATCTAGCAACAACGAAATGGATTGGAAGTGTGATAAATTCACCTATTCTAGTAATGTTTTTGCCTATTTGAGTAATTTACTGAGCTATTTGAGTAATGTTTTTGCCTATTTGAGGATGACGGTTTATTATCAGTCCAAAATCGTTTATGACCCAAAAACTCGCAAAAACTATTTTAACCCGCCTTCGTCACCCGCAAGAAATGAATACTAATGTGTTAATTTGTATTTCAGTCCGTCTTTTTCGTCTCAATAAAATATTAATCTCTTAATTTATTTTATTAATGTCTTAATTAATAGCATCAAACTTTGTCACAATATAAATTCATTTATAAATAAATTACCCAGAGATTGTCTGTTAGAAATTCTCAAAATTTTGTAATCTCCAAATTCAAATTTACCCAAAGAATTAAATTCTGTTACCGAATTCGTCTAATTACGACAAAGATAAGAGTGAAAAGTGAAGTAAAAAATCCTTAAAACAAATCACCGAAAATTTAACATTGCCTCGTGGCATATCGTCATTAAACCTAAGTAAACACCCACTTAAAATGCCGGCTAAGCTAAACAACACAATCCTCAAACAACACTCCTTTGTAGTTAAATTTAAAATTCAAAATTAATCCATCTTCATTCCCAAACCTACCCTTGGTTCTCATCCTCAAAAGTCTCCAAACGAGGCTATTATCGTCATTCTACCGACCCACATAACAATTAATCAACTAAATCGCCGGCTTAGATAACTATATTGCCGCCACATTTCAAGCACCATTTGTTTTACTCCTCATCCATTTCCCAAATCCCCAATACTCTTCTCCGATGCAGAGCCCTGGCGGAGCTGCTGCGATTAAGCCGAAAAAGCCGAAATCTCGACAAGTTAGTTCAAGATTCCTATCACCAACGTCTAGCACAACTTCATCCTCAAATGAATACGGTGGAATTCCTTCACCTAATAGTACCCTTTCTCCATTGCGCCACAATCACAAATACTCAACCGATTCAAGAACGGACAAGAGTCTCGAAAACTCGGGTTTCTTGCAGGGGCTTTGGCCGTCTTCGGCGAATCCAAGAACGCCGGAGAATCTTGCTACACAGCTTGGCTATGATCGGCTTGCGGATAAATCTATTCTTCAGAAACAGAGAAGTTGCACAGAGTTTAGCAGGTTTGAGAATGAAAAACAGAGTACTCTGTCGAAAACAGAGTCGAAGAAGAGTAATCTGATTAAAACAGAGTCGAAGCAGAGTAATCTGTTTAAAACAGAGTCGAAGTTGAGTCGGAAGGAGATTCAGAAATCCATCTTTGGCGGTTCGATGAGGTATACGGGGAAATTCAGACTGAACAAATCATCAAATCGGACCAATGATGAACCTATTCTGCCTGGAAGATTCTCTATTGATGAGAATTCATTGCGTAACAGATCAAATTATGAATTGGAATCGGAACATAGTGATGATATGCATTTAGGGAAGAATTCTCCGGCTTCGTATATGGCTCCAACTGTGAGTTCAAGAAAGCATGTGATGGAAGTTCCATCGAAATTCATGAACGATTTATCCTCTAGGTCTCGGAGATGGAGTGCTGATTCTGATTCGAATTCGATTAGTAATGATAATTCTCCCAAAGTATTAACTTTGAAAAATGCCATGAAGAAGGCTAATTCAAAATGGGCTTTTTCACCGGGTCGGTTCGGAAGCCCAGTAGTTGATCAGAAGAGGAATGTCATGGAGTTTCCAAGCCCGAAGCCCCCAACAAGTCCTTCCAGGGGAAAGGTTGTTGGGAATATTCTTAGTAAGGGGATTGAGTTATTCAGAGGGATGAAATCTTCGAACAGTATGCCTTCGCCTCTTGGGCCCGGTTTGATTGAGAATGTACATCAGTTGAGGTTGTTGCATAATAGGTTATTGCAGTGGAGATATAGTAATGCTAAAGCAGATGCCGTGAATGCGAATATAATCAAACAGGTCCAGGTGCATATCTGGTCTCTAACTTTGCTATACTTGCTAAGTTAATTTGCAGAATTTTTTTGATTGTCGTACGACGTATGCAGGATAATAGATATTAGATGCAGTACGACTTAATTTAATAAGTAATGTGTTAATGTCCATATTGCAAACTGTAAGCATGACATTTTCCTGCTATTGAATGAGTCCTGTGAGATTTTAGTACACATAATATATGTTTGAAGTTTTATGTGATCATAGTAGGTTCACTAATAGAAAGACTGTCGCAATTTTCGCAGATCAATTTCATATGTGCATGGAGTGGTCTTACTAAGCTCCAGCATTCTGTGGTGAAAAAGAAACTGCAGCTACAAAAGGAAAAGCTGGAAATGAAGTTGAACAATTTGCTTCTGTGTCAGGTAAGTAGATTTAAGGAAGAATTATCCAACTTGATAAATCCGTGTATTATATTAATGTCGATGTTTATAAACTATAATCGTGACATTCCTCGTGGTGCGACCCTACAGATTAAGGCATTGGAGGTTTGGGGAAATATGGAGAGGGAATACATGTCATCAATTTCAAATACCACAGATTGTTTGCATTCTGTTGTTTGTAAGATACCACTTGTTGATGGTGCAAAGGTAAATGTCAATTTGTGTGTTTTGAGTAAGAAAATGTTCGGCTTTGCAAACTACCAGCTGCTAAAGTGATTAATCTCTGGTATTCATTTGGTCGTTTATTTTCTATGAGTTTGCTAAGCATAATGTGCCTCATCTTCAGGTTGAACTACAATCAGCTTCTGTTGCAGTTAGGCATGCCTCAGACCTTGCAGTACTTATAACCTCGACAATTACTAGCTTCTTACCTACGGTAAGTCATTGAAAAATCTTCAACTGGACACCAACTATTATCCCCTATATAATGCGAGTTGTTAGTGTTATGGATGTTTCTACTGCTCAGTACAGTGATATACAGAAATGATAAAGTGAACATGTGTGATGTAAGAATGTAAAATTAGGCAGAGAAGAAATATGGAAGGACTTTTTATATTGATAGTTGAGTATCGACTTGTTACATTGATAGGCTGAGAATACTGTGAGAGTACTTGCGGAACTAGCAACGGTGGTCACACAAGAGAAGCTACTCTTAGAAGAATGTCAAGATCTTTTCAGAATCGTTTCTGTACTCGAGGTAAGTAGTCCCCGATCCATATTCAGACAGCATATATTCGTTTTTCAATTGATGATTAAATCTAGTTCTAGACAACTTAGCAGCTTACACCTAAAGTTGTTTTTGGACAAAAATGAGCAGACACAGGAGAGGAATCTGCGGAGTAGCGTAATGCAGCTGCACCAACACAATCCACACCAAAATCTACTTGTTTCTGCGTAAATGTTCCTTTGGTTCATCTGATAGTGTATTAGATCAACTGTAAATTTATAAGGAAAATTCACTTTATCCCGAAAAAATGTACGATTCAGTTCTTCTATATTTGTCACAATGCATAAATTGTGAAGGGTGTGAATATAGTCTCAGCAGGCTATGAAATTAAAGGTGTCCACAAATAGATAGAGCAGTTAAAGCCACTGATTTGGTTTGTTCTTTTCCTGGTTTATAGATGCTTGACTGATTGATTTAGGCCTATACCACTAATGGTGTCTCTAATGATTCTATTATTAGTCTTTTAAGTCTTGCAAATCAAACTTCTTCTCTAACCTTTTCTCCTCTCTTCAACACCTCAAGGAGAGAGCAAAAAAGGACAATTTTTATTCCTCCAATCGCTGCGTGCAGCCCCGCTATTTTTCGACCGCGAGCTGCTGCCGGGCGATTCCAACCGGAAAGAACGTTTTTTGTATAGTGATTAAAGATGAACGATCTTTTCGCCTCAAATTCCTTCAAAAAATACCAAGATTTAAAGAAACAGGTCCAAATGGATGACCTGGAAGCTGGTCCTCAGGGAAGTGAATCAGCTGATCTGGATGCTTTCTTTGGCCATGTCGAAAATGTTAAAACCGACATGGATGATGTCGAAAAACTATACAAACGGCTCCAAGAATCCAACTCAGAGATCAAAACCGTTCACAATTCCAAGACGGTTAAAGAATTACGTGCGCGAATGGACTCTGATGTCTCCCAGGTCCTGAAGCGCGTGAAACTAATTAAAGGCAAGCTAGAAGCGTTAGAAAGGTCAAATGCAGCTAATCGCCGCGTTCCAGGTTGTGGTCCAGGATCCTCCACAGACAGAACGCGAACATCTGTGGTGAGTGGATTAGGGAAAAAGCTGAAGACCCTGATGGACGATTTCCAAGGGCTGAGGGGCAGGATGAACGAGGAGTACAAGGAGACCGTTGCTAGGAGATACTTTACAGTAACAGGAGAAAAGGCCGATGATGAGCTGATCGAAGAAATGATATCAAGCGGAGAGAGTGAAACATTCCTCCAGAAAGCAATCCAGGAACAGGGCCGAGGACAGATACTTGACACAATATCTGAAATCCAAGAACGACATGATGCGGTTAAGGAGATAGAGAAGAACCTGTTGGAGCTTCATCAGATATTTTTGGACATGGCGGCACTGGTGGAGGCGCAAGGGCAGCAATTGAACGATATCGAGAGCCACGTGTTGCACGCAAGCTCGTTCGTGAGACGGGGTACGGAACAGCTACAAGAGGCTAGGGAGTACCAGAAGAGCTCGAGGAAATGCACTGTGATTGCCATTTTCCTGATTATAGTTGTAGCACTCATATTGACGTTCCCTATTTGGTCTAATCTTTTGATGAGCGCATTCATATGAGTCTCTTTTTTTTTTTTTTTGTAACCTTAAACTATTATCTTTAGATTTTCATTGTGTCACAAGGAACATGCACTGTGTTTGTGTCACAAGGAACATGTACTGTGTTTTTGCATCCATGGATACTCATGGGGTGCGCATTGAAGTAGGCACAATTTTTGTATGTTCCGATTTCTACTATCCTAAACGCTCTTTATTTCCCTAATAACAGTAAATTATGACACATACATTCATTTGACACACAATTTTGTGTGGGTTGGAACTTACCCGACAAGAAATTTCGCTACCTTAGGCACGCAAAACCAAAGACAAAAGAAACCGAAAGGAAGAGGAACTACAACTACACGACGGCTCTAACTATCTATCACTGACAATGACCTGTAGAGCTACTAGGGGTCTCCTTTCTTTATGATTCATAGTTTACTTTTATGGATTACGATGAGAATTTGAATTTCCAGGCTTTTTTAGTTGTAGGTTTTCCAACGAAGATCTTTGTTGCTTTTCAATTCTCAGGTTACTTTTTTTTCTTAGGACTGCGACAAATGTCTTCTATTCTTTTCAACCTCCAGTGTTACTTTTATGTTGTAGATACAACATCATTCTTTTTTTTTTACAATGTTGTTTCTCTGGAGGATGAATCAGCCGTCTAAAAACAAATTCAGGTCCGATTGGTCTAACACAAGAATCCACCGCTCGGGTTTGGAAGTAGGGTTATTATTTGCCACTATTCCCTATCTCCTCCGATCACAAAAGGAGATGCAAAGAAGAACCAAGTTGTCTAGAACGAGATCAGAGAGGAATCCAGAGCACCATATGTGAAGAATCAATCAAAACCATAGAACCCTCCATACAGAAAAATGATAATCTATACTTAGAACAAAAGCCGTTAAACATAAATTAAAAACTACTCCCTCCGTCTTGGAGAATTAGACACGTATTTCTTTAATAGATGTCCCACGAAACTAGACACGTTCTAAAATGACAAAAAAAACACCTTAACTTTTTTCTGAAACAGCTAAATCTTTTATTAATAAAGAGCTAAGAGTACAAGCAATATTCTCAACAAACAATTACAAAGGTAAATGAAACACAACATCCAAACCATGAAACAAGTTTTGGACCACTTTATAGAGTCAACCAAATAAATTACAGCCAAAATTTTACACTACAAGACCAAATCACAAAATCAATGAATATTCAACAATCCCATAGATCAACTTATTCTGCACCTCTCTCCTATCTTCAATACCAGACTGAATCTCAACCACACGATTAATTTAATATTTATATTATACTTAAAAAAATACCTCCACTAACTAATTTAATTTTCATATTATAACAATAAATATTTGACTACATTAAAAACAACGCCGAAAAGAAATGTGTCTACTTCTCCAGGACTGAGGGAGTAACTCATACTCCCTCCAGCTCGACTTCATCTCCCCGTGTTGACTTTTACAGTAAACTCTTGTCGGTTTTAACTTCGAATTACACTTCAACTATAATGATTGAATATTTATCAAAAATATATTATGAACATCTTACATCTTAAAATTTTATTATATGATTTAATTAAATCATCTACCTTTGTAGTTAAAGAGATATTTGAGGTAAACATTGATAATGTTTAGCTCGAAAAAGTCAACGCGAGAAGATGAAGTCAAGATGGAGGGAGTATATAGTAATTAAAAATGATAATTTAATCACAATTTTTTTAAAAAAAACGTTCTCTAAATAAATTATCTAGAAATTTATATACTATAAAAAAACATCCTTGTAATTTAATTAAAAAATCTCTGGTAGACTGGTAACAAAATGTGTTTTAGAATTCATGTATGTGAAAAAAACATCAACACAATATATGCATTTTAATTTTCAACATCGATAATACTTAGTTATGAGAGAAACAAACCATAAACTTAGCATCTGGTTGAATTGATGGTGCACATGAATGCAAGAAGCACATGGCACAATCGTCCTTCTTCTTCTTAACTGCTTCTGATGTGAGGTAAGCATTACTCAAAATTGTATGGAATTACAACCACATGCTAATCATCAATCACGATGCTATTGAATCGATTCACCAAAATTTTGATGATTTGAAAAAATTCGGTGAATTCTCGTAGAAATCCAATAAAATTGATGAAATTCGACGGAGATGATTCTCCCAAACATCGTCAGAGGAGGCGGCGGCTCTCTGGTATGTCACCCCTAAAATGAAATCACGTTTACGGCTTCGAAAAATAAAATAAATTGATGCTCCATTAAATTCGAGATAGAGTGCCATGCCAAGTAGACTCTTGTTAGGGGTGTTAAAAGAGCCGATCGTATTGGCTTAATAAATTAGTGATCAAAATTTTATGTATGCTTGTGATCGTCGAGCATTTCATAATCGGGCTCGCGAGCAGCTTGATAAGCTCGACTTGCTTTTGCTTGTTAGCGCTCGACTCGTTAGAACTCGAAAATGAAGTTCCAGATTCATAAATACATATGTAAATTTTAAAAGTCAGACATATGTTCATAGAAGACACTCAAGAATATTACAAGAGTCGAAGTTTTAACATTCACACCTTTTATAAATTTAAATATGTTTATTTATGTATATGTAAATCAATAAATTTAAATATATATTAAATTAATTATTATCACGAGCAATAATCATTTTACTAGATTGATCAATTTAATTTGGATAGGCGTTGACCGATCTCGAACTCGAACTAAACGTCGAATGATATCGAATTCGATTTTAACATTAATCGAATTTTTTAGCGAGTGAATCGCAACCGGCCTGATATGCTTACACCCTCATGCCCTATAACTCTAGTGACCATCCTTCCTCAAACCAACACATACTCATACTCCCACTGCATCTGCCAACAGCTCCTAGTCCGCTACTCAAAATTACCCGCCGCTCTGCAATATCTACACACCAGCCGCGCATCTCTTCTGCTGCTGTGCCATTGTTGAATCTGCAGTGACTCTTCTCCTCATCCGAATCTGCTGTGACTCTGATGTCTCAATCTCTACTACGAGGTATAATCATCTATTTAGTTTGTTGTGGAATTCAATCAGATTCTAATTAGCTTGTTGTGGTATTCAATCAGATTCTAATTAGCTTGTTGTGGTATTCAATCAGATTTGCTATTCTTCCTCTCTAGAAGCTTTTGGACCTGATTATTCATTGCAATTTGTTGTGTTGAGGACTGCCGTGTGAAATGCAGAATTCGGTATAATTTTCATCTATCATTTTCAGTTAACTTTTCCTACTAGATTTGTCATTGAACTCGTGAATTTCAGATTTTATCTGTTTGCTATATATTGTATCATATTGTTTCCAGATTCATTTATGTGTTCATTGTTTAATACAGTCTCAAGTCTCAACAATGTTAATCGATGTCATTTTGGTTTATATGGAACACTATCAGAGTGATTTCTCAGGTTTACCAGGATAAAGTTATGGATGTTGTCATGTTGATGTTGAATCTCTCAAAACTTGTGTAATTAGAACTAAGTGTAGTGATCTTCACTAGTGTTCTGTGTAGTTATGTGCTTTTTAATCTGATTGTAATTCATTTTACACTGCTAGCATTGTGATCTACGACTGTCTCCTTTAATGCCTGCTAGCTACTTCCAGCTTTGATCTTAATTGAAAATACAAACGTAGATGCTGCAAATGCAACATGATATTGCTTAAAATTGTATAGCATGAGTAATGAACTTTTTTGTGTTTTCTTTCTAAGTACCACAATTTCTCCATCCTTTCTACTCGTTCCATGTTTGCAGCTTCAAAATCTGATGGACAGGAGGAGCTTTTCTATTTTCCTGTCCTGTTAAGACTTCAAGTGTAGTTAATTGTTCATTTTCTTTCCGTAAGAACTTTGTTAGACTTGGATGAATATATAGGGCAATGCACAAGTGCTGTGACTCTCTTTATAGAGAGACTAAAAAAGACTGACACATAGTTGCAGGTTTTTACTAAGGCGTCGGTTAATATACATATAATCACTCATAAAACACCATTTAAATAATTTTACTTATATTTAAGAACATCAATCTGTCTCTCATGTCCTTCACTAATGCATGTCTCTTTTAAGACTCTGTGTCACGCAATTTAGGAGAATACGCCAAACTTTGTGGGTGTTATGTGGTTGAAAAGAGAGTTTTCTCTTAGCGCCGTCTATGAAGTTGTTGCCTTCTATTTTCAGCAGGTGTATGCACTTCTGCTTGTCAACACTTGAAGTTCTATTAAACCAGCAGGTTGTTTTTTCAGCAATCGGACACAGCTGATGTTTCAGAAAAAACTATTTCGCACTCACTGTTCAGACATATTGTTCCGAAGAAACAGCTGATGTTTTAGTGAAATGCAAATTTTCTTAGCATATTGCACTCCGAGTACTTGTCATATTACTTCAAGGAAACAAGTTGAAAGAAATTATGAGCAAGCGGCCTCCTCCAGACCCAGTGGCAGTTCTTCGAGGCCACCGTGCCTCAGTTACTGATATTTGTTTCCACCCCAGCAAAAGCATCCTTTTCACTGGCTCTGCTGATGGTGAACTCCGCGTTTGGGATACCCTTCAGCATCGGACTATTTCATCTTCTTGGGTTCACAGTGCTGCTCATGGGATAGTAAGCATTGCTGCTTGTGGAGAAAACGGGGTTATCAGCCAAGGAAGGGATGGGACTGTAAAGTATTGGGACGTGGGAGACGGAGACCTGTCTAGAAGTCCCACTGCAACTATCAAGACAAACTCTTATCACTTTTGCAAGCTCTCGCTATTAAATAAGCCGCATGCTAAAGTTAAGCCAGTTGAAGATGAATGTGAGAATGAACAAAGTGGAGTTGAAGGGTGTAAATATGTTGCTGTAGCTGGGGAAGATTTATCGGTGGTTGAGATTTGGGATGTTTACAATGCTCAACGGCTTGTAAGATTACCTGATAATAATTCTTATTCGACAAAGGAAAGAGGGATGTGCATGGCAGTTCAATCGTTTTCACCTTCAAGTTCGCAGGGATACATGAATGTCTTATCAGGTTATGAAGACGGATCCATGGCTTGGTGGGACTTGAGGAATCCAAGTTTGCCAGTGACTTCTGTGAAGTTCCATTCAGAGCCTGTTCTCAGCTTGTCTGTCAGCAGTTCTTGTAATGGAGGGGTCTCTGGATCTGCCGATGAGAAAATTATAATGTTCGTATTGGACTCTTCAACAGGTTCTTGTTTGGTGAAGAAAGAAATTGTTCTGGAGAGACCTGGTGTAGCAGGAGTGCATATCCGCTCGGATGGAAAAATTGCTGCAACTGCTGGCTGGGATAACAGAGTGAGGATATTTGATTATCGAAAAGGGACTGCTCTGGCCATACTGAAGTATCATCATAAGACGTGCAATGCTGTAACATTTTCATCTAGTAGCAAAGTGATGGCTTCCTCTTCAGAGGACACCACTGTTGCGTTGTGGGAACTTTATCCTCCTAGAGATTGAATATTAGACTAAATTGTGATGTGAGATTGTGAGTTCTATTGATGAGCTCCAAGAACACCAACTGTGTAAAGGTAAAAAAGATATGGGCGGTATTTATGGAATAACGAGTTGTGTATCATTTGCTATTGTGCTGCTATCTATCTGCAGGAGGGGAACTAGCATGGGACTTGTGAGCTGGGAGTATGTCTTCTGTGGATCTCTGTGGTGATGTAAATCTCCCAGTTTTCACTAATTGAGTATTTCAAATTTTCGATCATGAGATGAGATAAACTGGATTAAACTAATTAAGGGGTATGAATAATATTTAGGGATATGAAAATTACATTGATGCCCAATTGCCCATTATATACACCCCAATTTTTATTAGTCCTCGTAATAAAAAAAATTCCGAATACTTTGAAACAAAATTCATTTCCCCCCTACTTTTATATTTATTTATAACTAAATAATTAATCAATTATTACCGAGTGAGTCTTAGGAGCGACTACCCTTAGATAAATACTTAAGAGAATAACTTGTACTAATTATGAACTAACCCCAATATAAAAAATTAGCTTCTAAAATCCCCCCACCCAACCAAAGATCAAAAAGTGAGTATTCAAACCGGATCTAAACGGGTTATATAAATACATGGCAGCCATACAAATCAGACACAATTCACACACCAAATCCACAAGCACCAAATCCACAAGCAGTTCGCTCAAGCTCAAAACCCTAGAAACTCCATCCCCTCGAAATAATTCAAACCTCGCCGGAAATAACCGTAAATATCACCGGAAAAGCTCTAAAACACTCAATTCCGATGTGGTTGCTCGGATTCAGCTCGGATTCGTCTCATAAATAGCTCGATTAATCTCGGATGCATATCATAGATATATCTTAAACATCAGACTCGTATAGATCCACGGTAAGCTCAATAAATCTCTCAATTCTCGATGATTTCCATGTGTTCTATGCGATTAGATGGCATAATCAGATTCAAATAACTATATCTCGACATACTTTATGTGAAATTGATGTTTATTTTACAATTGCAGTTGAAAATTCAATCCAGATCTGAAAATTG
Organism: Plantago elongata; assembly: GCA_036897095.1. Lineage (NCBI taxonomy): Eukaryota > Viridiplantae > Streptophyta > Magnoliopsida > Lamiales > Plantaginaceae > Plantago > Plantago elongata. The sequence continues at coordinate 32,880 of JAYMSP010001237.1, forward strand.
CTTAACTGTTTCTTCAAATGTTCTCGCTAATCTGTGTGATGTTGTGGCATTTCTATGTAATGTCATTGCTTATATATAAAATGTCCAATAAAACATAGTACATGAAAATATGCTTGAAAATTAATATTTCTATTACGATTTGATTGTTTATGCATCTACTCAAAAAGTTCTCGTATATAAGTTTCAATAACGTTTTGATTCAACTATAAATTGATGAATGGTTGTTTTCAATATAGAAGTTGAGATTTTGAAATAGATCTGAAAAAATCATGTACAATAATGATAAGAAGTTCTGGATTATTTGTGTTATGTTTGAGCTTATATTAGTAATGTTTTAGACTATATTGATGATGTCATCTAAAACAGAGTACAATTATAACTATTGTTGATGTAACTGATTTGTTAAAAATCAGTACTTTAATGCACACGATTAACGTTCTTACTCATATGTTTGATGTTTTTCTTAATTTATTTCATGTTCTGATGTTATACATTAGAACTAAAAACCTAATATTAAGAATCAAGATATATATTAATGTCCCAAATTATGTATGTAATGTTCTCACTCATTCTTTCAATGTTTCTGAAAATGTTTGTAATTCATGCAAACTCAAAAAATCAAATGACATTATCATCCAAATTATGTTCGTAATGTTCTCAATTATAACCACAGTGTTTAAAATGTTTAATGTTATGTCTATAATTTTCTCAATTATATGTGTAATGTTTTGCTTGTTTTATTCATTTTATGTAAATGATTTATGTAGTTTGTAGAATTTTCAGATGCGAACTCAATGAAAAAATACGATTTAATTTTAAGTATAATGTATATAACATTCTTGGTGATGTATGTAAAGTTTATGCTAATGCATGTAATGCTCTTTGTACAGATAAATGTGAAGTTGAAGTTGACATGAGTATTGGAGGATGACAAAATGCATACTTTGTATAGAAATCTTTAATGAATTTGAAAATCTCCCAAACAAGTCTATGTAATAGAAAAGTGATTTTGTTGTCCAAAAAATATTATTACGTATTAATGTTGTTCTTAGCTATGTTGGAAATGTTATAAACTATTTGTGTAATGTTCACAACTATTTTGTAAAATGTTCTTAGATATATGTATATAAGTTGTGATTTAGAGCATAATGTGCTTAACTATATATGTAATGTTAATGACTATTTGAAAAATGTTACAGATATATGATTAATGTTCATTTCTATGTATCTAAAATGACGATTCATTTTTTATTTTGTCTGAAATGGATCATCTCATAACCCGCAAAATTATATAATCTGCCTAGTAACCCGCGAAAATTGATTGAAAGCATTATAATTCACTAATTTGAGTAATATTATGACGTATTTGAGTAATGTTCATTATCCGGAAAAGACAAATAAAGTCACCGACTCAACAACAAGTGAACCGGGTTGCAACGCTTTCAAAAAGGTATAACTTAATTTTTTTTATATAAATTTAAAAACAAATAATCACTCGATCCATTTACATAAATTCTAATATTAAGCATCGGTGTGCTCTCACTTCG
>JAYMSP010001238.1:0-34421 GCA_036897095.1 Plantago elongata
TCTAGGAGTGCAAGCATTGGTCATGGTCAAAGCACATCACTCCGCATATGTAGTAAGTATTGACCTCAAGTCAAAGGGCTACTTCATCACCCTACACACCGATACTTCCATAGGCACACAAATATAATCTATCAAATGGTTTCTCAGTTGGGTATACCAACACTCTCTAAAGTGCCCATGTATCCATCATGAATAACCAAGTTATTCGTAGTCGTGAAAACTACTACATTCTCAAAGAATATGATGCAGACCACATGCCAATCTAATTATGCATCATTGATATCTCATATTTAAATGATCATCGATTGGGGCGATTTTAGGACTTATGCTTAGTCTAAAGTTCTCACATACTTAGTGACAACATAAAATTCATAGAAACATCTTAGAATAATTCAAACAACCAGATAATTAATTAAATAAATGCAATACTAAATAAATATCATATCTCATATAATAAAATAAACTGAATGTGATCAAGTACATATCAATCCTAATAATGGTTGTAAGACATACATACATTCATTTTGATCTTGTGAGTTACAGTAAAATTTCATCCCAAAGAGAGGATCACACAAGAAAAAATTTCCATTGCTTTTGAAATTCATGACTTTGTATTTTATGTACAAACTCTACTAAGAAAGATGCATGATGAGCAAAAAAATTACTAACATCTTTTCTTCACTGGTAAACTCATCAACTCTCTTTAGTTTAAAGTTCTAGCTAGCTCATACTATATTGTATGGTTGACCATGCCATGGGCAATCACTAGAGCCATGACTAGTGATTGGTCTACTTCTGGTTCAACCCTTAAACTCAGAACATCATTTCCCAGACTAACTCCTGCCGCTGCTGATTCCTTTCGTGTAACCTCTGCCATGATTCGACCTTCGCGATCCATGATCTTGAAAGTCGATTTCCCTTCCGAACCTACAATCTTGCAGAAGTTTCCTGGAATCACATCATTTCCTTGGATAATATTGCAAGAACTGTTGTCTCTGCCAAACAATTTGCACTTTCTTTCTACTCTGAAGCATTGTTCCACATCATTCTGGTTTTCCCACTTGCATCCTTCCACAGTCTCGAAAATCGCTAGTTTCTGCATAAGTATCAAGCATGAATCATCAACATTTGCGCAGAAAATAGAATCTGATCAATGCGAATAACAAACTTAAGCTACCTTTCTTTTGATAGAGTAGAGCACTTCACCATGGACATTCATGAGGAAAATTTCACTGCAACGTCTCGTTTGGTAATTATCGACTCTGTAAACAACTTCGCCCCTGGAACCGAATACAGTGCAGCCATTGCTATGCATCACCAGGGACTTCATCCACAACGTAAACACGGTCCGTTCCGATGACAAGTAACACAGATTACTGCTACTGATCATCTGAGTTTCAGGATATACTTTCGCCATGAATCAAGAATCTTTAATTATTGTTAATGTAACGTGTACTTTTGGTATTTGTTGATGATATGTATGAGCAGTGAAGAGTATATATATGCATATTGAATGTTGACAAAATGTTGGATGGGAACATTACAATTTTGCGGAGAAAGTGCGTAATTTAGTTTGTTTGACTTGATTATGTTTTCCTGTGATAATGTGTCACGTTTTGCACTTGTAGTCTGATTATTTAATAGGTCAGTCTATGTCATATTACCTGTAGAGAAAATAAAGTATGGCATTATGCTTTTGGCCTGTTTGATATTATACATTTTAAAGAGTGGAAGTATTAGGCATGGCGTGCTTGCACATACAAAGAGATATGCATAGACGAAAAGCTTATCTAGAGATGAGTAAACAATGAGGTTAAGTCTTTGTTTAAGTCCAGTTAGAGATGTATTTATGTCTTAATCAGGTTCAGACATTATTAAATTAGGCACTTTCTGCCTAACTTATTCACTAGTTAGGGCAAACAAACAGGCACTTTTTCAAGGAATTGAAACAGGCACATACCTTTTGTTCAGGATACTGGTTTATCCCAGAGTTGATTAAACAAGAGTAATAAGAGGTCATTAAATCAACCCTTTCTAGATATGAATACCATGTAACATATTAAATTCTAAAAGATGAATAGTTGGCATTTACTCATTTGTATTAAGGGTATTCTTGTATTAATTTTTCGATAATGAGAATTTATTATTTTTTAAAGACATTGCGTTTGCAAATTTACATAAATTTTGTGAACAATATCTGGTATAACTTAGTAATTAGTTGGTCTATGCTTTGTCGATGTATGCGGCATAGATGGATAATATGATATGTAAAGAGTTTCTCTCCAGGAAAAGAAACACATGGATCAGGTTTTTATATATTTTCTGGTCGAAATGTCAGAGTAGCTGACTGATTTATACTAGTATATGTTTTCAAAATGAATATATAATTAATATACTAAACTAAAATGAAGTATATATCTCAACAAATAGATTCGGCATTTTACACATTTGTTAATGCAATAATTTTATGATATATGATAGACGATGTAGTTCTAATTAGATTAAACATAGTTTCTTATAATTTCTGGTATTTCAGTTACTCGTACAATAGTTGGCTTGTTTATCTCAGCAGAATTATGCACTCGATATAATTCAGCGAGCCACCGTCGCTCACACCGGTCGACACCAACAGCAAGTTCGGCTCTGAAGCCGGTTTGCTATGTGAGGATCCGTCTCTTTACTGTTCCCTTGCAAGTGCCCTGTAATACTTGACCTTCATTCGACCTGGCATCTCCTATGCAGTTCAACAAGTTTGCTTTACATGCACGATCCAAGGGTCGACCACATGAATGCTCTCAAACGCATCATTCGATATATACAGTGCACTAGTACTCTCGGTCTCCATCTCTACAAGACCGCTGTCAGCTCTCTTGTCTCCTATACGGACGCCGATTGGGGCGGTTGTCCCGACACTCGTCGTTCTACTTCTGGCTATTGTGTTTGTCTTGGCGACAATCTTATCTCTTGGTCTTCTAAGAGGCAACCAACGATCTTCAAATCTAGTGTTGAGGCTGAGTATCGAGGCGTTGCCAATCTCGTCTCTGAGTCTTGTTGGCTTCACAATCTTCTTTTGGAGCTACCTTGTCCGATTTCTAAAGCTACTTTGGTCTACTGCGACAATGTCTCCGCCATATATCTTTCCGGCAACCCCGTGCAATATCAACGCACGAAGCATATTGAGATGGACATTCATTTTGTCCGTGAAAAGGTTGCTAAAGGCGAAGTTCGAATTCACCATGTTCTTTCTCGCTATCAAATAGCATATATCTTCACGAAAGTACTTCCGCATATACTCTTTGATGATTTTTATGACAGTTCAGTGTCAGAATTGCTCCCACTTCGACTGCGAAGGTGTAATAGACTATGTAATTCTAATTAGATTAAACATAACTTCTTATATTTTATATATATACCATACGTCATTCTATGAATAAACACAATTTATTATTCAATAATCTTACAATATATACACATAATCTACACAAATCAGGTACATATATACGTGTACTTGGCCCCTCAAACCAAACATGAATCATGAGATGCATTTTAAACACACCTCCCATTCGGTATCTTCCCTCATTTTCTGAGCTATATCTTTTAAATTACACATAGCTCCTAAAATACGAATTCCGAATTCCTCATGATGTGTCTATCATATTCCTATACAAGTGAGTTTTTTTTTCTTGTTTTCCTATTTTTCTACTTTATTAACTGAAAGTAAGAGTAACTCACGGAGTTCATAAAAATTCGTGTACGAATCCAGATTGAATCTAGTGCTAAAAGTCAAGACATATGCAACTACTATATGTAGAAGCAATATCAGAATTACAAGCAATCCTAGATCTAATAAAGACTCGTCACTATATAGAGTATCAAACTGAAAATACAGATTCCAAGACTTAATATGATCCAAGTCTTCAATCTTCCACACTACAAACATATGTTGAGTCATGTCACGGAGTCTAGATCGATATGCCATACCCAATCTCTTTCTCGGAAATCCTTCTGCTAGATCTCAATTAGCAAAAGTCAGAGAAGACTAATGAGCCAAGTCTTCGGAGCAACTTTAACACACTGCAAACCAAACTACCTAAGCCAGCCACGCTGCGTATTCACACATCTCTGAGGCCATCTTTAAAGATGGCGCCCCACGACGTACATTTTTTCTACAGGTACACTTATTTCTACTAAGCGTATTTATTAATACTTATAAATATAACAAAGTCAAATAGGGTGATGCATTGTCGTCACGTCATGAAATTTTTTAATTTTATTTAACTTTTTAATGTTTATTTACATATTATTCATATTATAAGAGTGTTTAGATGTTGAAATGAATAAAATTGCATTTTAAAGTTGTTTTATAAGGTTTAAAATTATTTTTTTTTATTTTGTTAAAAATATATTTAATATATTATATTAGTGTTTAGAAGTTGAAATTAATGAAATTGTATTTTTAGAGGTTGTTTTATAATTTTAAGTTTAATTGAGAGAGAAAATGAGTTCGAGATGGAATGATTAAAAAATATTTGAGAGTGGTCTCTATTCGTAGTTTTCGAAAAGACGAATTCGTTGATAATTTTTATATATTTTTTATATATATATTTTTTGAGTTATTCGCATTCATCAACGACTTTTCATATAAAAGTTCTCCATCAACACCTAAAATTTTTTAGAATATGTTTGAGCAGGAAGTTCTTCCTGCAAATCCTTGTCTCTGTCCGGACTAGAAGGCAATGATGTTGGCCATTACGGCCAGTCATGATAGTCTCCTTGATATTCTTGGAATGAAGATTCAGAGCACTTCTTATATCCCGGTTTGAGATTAGGATGTTTCAGGAAGCAGAAATCTTCCCCATGACCAATTTTCGAACAAAATGTACAGTATTGCGGCAAGATTTCATGAGCTATCTTAATCCTCCACTGCTTCCCTTTAAACTCCACTGAATGAACTCTGGAATCAATTTAGTTACATCTACTTTCACAAGAACTCTGGCCCTTTCCAATCTTGTGAAGAGGTCGTCGCAGAATCGACTTTTAACGGATTACCAAGAGGTTGACCAGCTCAAACAATGCCTCCGGATGATAAAGCATGATAGGCACCTGCTTGAGAGATATCCAAACTGGAATCATAGGAGAATCTTTCGCTACATCAAAAGTTGGAGACCATTTTGCAAGTCTCAAAGGACATAATGATACTCTGTTTCGCCCAGAGAGCATCAATATCTTCTTTGTTGATGAGGCGAATAATCACATTCTTCTGATTGAAAAAACTAGCCGAGAATCTTCCTTTGAAGTTCTATTTTCTCAAGGACTTTGTAACTTCAGAGATGGTGGGAATACCATTCAAGAACTTGCCTCAAGTGTGGTAACAAAAGGAGCAGATAGTCTGTTGATTTCTTCATCAGAGAAGGAGATGATTGGTGTGCCATAATCAAGGCTGAGGGATTTATGATTTACTATCTGACGGGACTTGAGAAGAGGCCCAAAGAAATCCGATGCAGATATGAAAATCTCCGAAACTGAATTTCCAGATCCGACAACAGAGGCGAAAGATTTCACATAGCTCGGAGAAACAGGTGGAGAAGGGAGAGGATCTGAAGGAGACAATTTCGGAGAGGAAGGAGCCATAACAAACAGAGGCAAAAAAGGGGGACGGCCGGAAAAGGCTAAAAAATTATAAGGAAACGAAGAGGAGGAAGAAATAACTCAAGAAGAGGAGATGAGAGGAAGGCGACGGAGACCGGAACCGGACAGGGAGGCAGCGAACTGGAAGAGGATAGGGTTTATCTAGGGTGAAGAGGATGGAGAGAGGGAAAACTTCGAAAGGCATTTTTAAACATTTTCTTGTTTATCTCTCTGCACTATACAAGTGAGTGGTTTGATTCATTAGTGCACACTAGTTTAGTTCGTTAAAATTAATGTTCAAGAGCATGGCCGTGGTCTTTCGGATCAATTTTGTAATTCTCCACACTATATATGCAACTTTTTACTTTTTTTTTTACGGTGTATTTTCACTGTAATTAATATAGAGTTTTTGCCCTTAATTTTAAATTTTGAAGCCAAATCCGTCTTTCAAATCTCGTAACAGGTTGGAAATTGGAGAACATTTACTCCACCAACCCAGTTTGAAGATAAAATTTCAAAAAACTATATATTAAAAAAAAATTACATATTAACATGCAAATGTACAGTTTTTCATTTGAAATTGTATATTTAATATGACGATTTACAATTTTCCACTTTATATTTAGTGTGACGATGGATAACAATCATTTTCTAAATTTTCTCCTCCAAAGAGATAAATTTGGCTTGTTTCGTTTTACTTTTCTTAGAATCCTGCTACAAGTAACATGATAGCTCCGAAGCAGGTTCGCTCCTGTTAAAAATGGAGTGGGACTGTAGAGGAACAAAGCAAATTAATCTGGCAATTGCTAAGCTTTGTGGTTCCAAATCGGGTTTCCATTTCAAGTCCGGGGGGTATGCAAAGAGTGTGATCGACTGATTGTGATCAAGCCCCTACTGCATGAGTAACCCGAAAAAGGAGACAATGAATTATCCATGAACCCAAATTCGATCCATGCACCAAACGAAAGGATCTGGTGGAACGCTCACAAAATATGATGGTGAAACATTGAAAGGCTAACAAGCCAAATCACAGCAAATGGAGATCGGAAAACATAATAAATTGAATGTGTATTGATTGAATGAATGGAATCATGGATGAAAGAATTACATAAATGAGCTAGCTACCTATACAACTGCTTCTACATATACAAACTTCACTTGTAAGATCGATATTTACTATGGGTCGGTCCAAAATATTTAATCACAGACTACCAAAATTGTTCTAGATGTCGATTTTCAATCACGATAGTGTCCTCTCCGCCACTCACCGGCTTTCGTTACAGTTCTTTGTTGATCAATCCGAAAACTGTTACAAGCGCCATGATCAGTGACTTATCTGTTCGCGGTTCAACTGTTAATGTCATCACATCAGCTCCCAATGAAACTCCAGATGCTGATAGCTTTTCTTTAGCCTGCAGTGCATAATAATCATGTGTGGTCAGTTGATTATATCATAACTATCTAATCACCAAGTATGTAAAAATAAACGAGGACTTGAGTTCCCTTGAGCAAGCCTTGGAGTTTGACACTTGTTTGCTCGCTCTTTAGGCTTCACAGAGGCTAAATTTAATGGAAAACACTTTCTCTAGGACACTAGGTGTGTTACCACAGTAAAAAGACTAACCTCAGCCAACATCCGACCGGAACAATCTACAATCTGGAATGCGGATTTCCCTTTTGAGCCAATGATCTTGCAACAACAAGCACTGTTCGTGTCACAACCCAGCGCCACTCGACAGGACTTATCGCTGCTGAAATTCCAGCAATTTCTTTTCACTTGAAACAGTGGTCTCTGCTTGCAATTACCCTCACTATCGGAACCTTTAAAACCTTCCCAGGTTTCGAAAACACACATTTTCTGCACAAGAACATGAAATGTTTAGCAAAAAAACTCAAACTTTTTTCTTATATCAAATTGTGACAAGCTTGCCATTTTTAACCAGCCTTACCTTTTTAAGCATAGAGAACAGAATATTTCCTCCTGAATCCATGAGAAAGACCTTACGACTACGTTTCACTTGATAGTTATCGACCCGATAAACAACTTCACCATTGAGATCATACACAGTACAGCCTTTACTATTGAAGATTAGAGATTTCTTCCATAGCGTGAACGTTTCCCTTTCAGTCGGGGGACTCATCAACGCGTTCGGGTGTATTTTCGATGCCATTCAGCAGATGTTTAACGGTATTTTAGGAAGAATGTTGAGAGGAAGTGAAGAACTAGCTGGTGAGAACACGTATATATAGTTTTGTTTGAGAGTGATGATATTCAGAACTCGTGCAAATCTACTAATATTGACTTAACCCAAATAGGTTATAGAATCTAGTATAGTTTAATGCGAGCTAATCTTTAGTTAGTAGATTTTTATTTATGTACAGTAACATTTAGAATAATTAACCAAAAAGTTAGTTGTCAACAATGAATTTAACCAAAGATTTTAGTTGTAAAAAATGAATAATTAGTCAAAAGTTAGTCGTAAACCAGCGATTAAACAAACACTAAAGGTACAAAACAGCCATAATCTACTAGGACCGCAAATTTATCTCATGTGATTAGTCGATGCCAATAAAAGTTTACGTTCTCATTAGAAGGATCGGGGTAGGTTAATTTATTAACTGGATTGTTTAGTTCAAGTTGGATCACTTAATTAATTAATTAATTGTTGTTGTTCATTCTTACCAATGTAGAACTTTCCATTAAATTGGGTTTAACATAATTCGAATCTATTACAAAATTTAGGTGCAACAACAACTGTAGACTTAAAACTGGCTTTGGCAACAGCAAGTAATGGAAAGTTGGCAGCAATGCACCTTCGTTTCGGATGGATCAATTAGTTGTATTAATCTTTTTGAGAAGTATTTTCGAATTGCATTGCATTTTAGTCCTGCTATCATACATAACTATATAAATCAGATTAGTAGTTTGATCCTTGAGATTTTCATGCAAACACAATGTATCAAAATTAGGAGAATGTAAAACTCAGTTCGACAATGGGACACTTGCGATAAGAATGAATTCCTCTACTCCCCTAAGAGCATGTCATCACTCTTTAACCTCATCACAGGTGAATGACATTGGACGTACGGTTTCCATATCAAGAATGGTAGAGTTTTCTACTTCGAACAAACGTTTCCCTACTCCCAAGTGAGAAGATATAAGCCCTGTTTGTTATATCGTTGGAGTGACCATTTTTCCACTAAAATCGAACATTTTATTAAAAAAAAAATTCAATTTTAATTGAAAAGACCACTCAAATTCTATATCAATTAGTCCCTTAATGTTCTAGGTGATGACAATCACTTATATCCTTTTACGTCGTTTCTTTGTATACATATTTTAGATTCCACAATGACTTCATTTTTTTATAACATATATTTCAATATAATTAAGTTTTGTAAATTACCGTATCTAAAAAACAGATAGATTTTATTTACAAATATCGTATGTTTATATAGCTTGTTTACACGATTCAACTCCTACTTTTGTAACTACTCTATTCTATATGACGCACGAACCCACTCAGTCTCTTCACTTTCTCTGTTATTTCTTACTTTTCCTGCGTGTCAAACTGTCAAAATATTTGTCTGTGGCTGCTTGCTGGCTTGAATCTTCTGATCTGACACCAAACACACTTGTCTTCAACTCCAAGTGTTTTTCCTCATTTCCTCCTTTGCTTCACTCTCATTTCTCACTTCCTTTCGCTTTCACTTGCTGTTCCTGTTCCTCATTCTACTTCTACTGTTACTAAATACTAATCATATCAACATTCTCTAATCCCTTCCAAATACCCTCCAGAAATAACTGACTCTTGCTTTTTCTTCCTTTCCTACCATTTTTCTTTACGACTCCTCAACCCTTTTAAATGCCCTTCTGTTCCTAATAATGGCTGCTTCTTCAATCTCTTGAACCGGTTGCGAATTTTAGACCCAAAGATGAGATCTTTTTCTTCACTTCATCTTCTTCTTTTGCTCAATTTCGGAATTTTCTATGTGGGGTGTACTGCATTTCCAAATGCCGAAGGTAATTCGTACTTTCTTTCATTTACTTCTTGATCTTGATTATACATTGATGATTGATCTGTCTCAAGTAGTGTGATTATTACTGTTCAATTGATTTGAATCTTGATTGAGTATATGAGGGAAATGTAGGATATTGTACTGTTTTATGATAGAAAATGAAAGAATTATAGTGGAGTAGTTGAGAGCTTTAGTGTATGATCTTCATTAACAGAGATGAATTGGGTTTTTTTTGTTTGTTTTGTTGGTTCAGTTGGGGCTTTAATTTCGTTCAAGAGAGCTGTAACTAATGATCCCTTGATGGCTTTGTCGAGCTGGAGTCCTTTGGACCCTAATCCTTGCGGTTGGTCCGGCATTACTTGTTCCCTGGCCATAAATCGCGTCATGAAGATGTAAGAACTTGGTTGCATTTTATTGGTTAGGGAAATGGAGTTATTGCTGGTTCCTAGTTGGCCTTCCTATCTCTGACTCCACTTATATATGGCAGTAACATAACTGGGAAATCATTGAAGGGTTTTATTGTACCGCAGATATACCAGCTCTCCGTTTTGCAAGAACTGTAAGCCTTGTGTTTTGTGACAAAAGATTCATATGTGTTCTTGATTGTTGAAGTGTGTAAATTTGGACTTAAGTTCTTTCCAAATCAGGATTCTGCATGGAAATATGTTGATTGGCACAATTCCTAAGGAAATTGGCATGTTGAAGAACCTCAAGGTTTTGGATTTGGGATCAAATCGTCTTACAGGGACCATCCCGCGTGAGATTGGAAACTTAACCAGCCTTATGAAATTGTAAGTAAGAGTATTAGACCTAGAAAAGGTGTTTAGTGGACTTTTCTATCTTGTTGTTCCTTTTGCTCTCTTTCTCTCATCAATTCTCTACATTACCATTTACAGGAATCTTCAGTTGAATAGTTTAACTGGAAAGTTGCCTTATGAACTTGGTAATTTAAAGTACCTTGAGGAAGTTCGAGTCAATAGGAACAAGCTTGTAGGTACTATACCTGCTGGTAATGCCTCCCAGTTTTCATCCAAGTCTCATTCCATGTAAGTGGAAAACTTGATTGCAAAATTTATGATTCAGAAACAATTGGATGTAGTATCTCCTTTTCTTTCAAATCAATTAGTAGTTGTATTAAATTTATACTTAGAACATAAAGAATAATAATGCATTCTATATTTGTTATATTTACCATGATTTATTGTGAACTGGACCTATGTTTGATCTCAGCATTGATCTGATTACTTATGTTTTGGGTAGTCTAGATTTAAGTTTCCACTTTACTGCAGTTAGTCTAAATTAAATAGAGTATCAGCATGTTATAGTGTGCAATTTTTTGGGCTTATAAGTTGGGAAGTCTTGTGCATCAATAAGAAATCTTGTTTGGACTTGCTTACTTGTGTTTGGAGATTTGTTCCTAATATTGTTTCTTTTTGAACAAATAGGGACGCTTCAAAGAGGAGTCCTCTGGGATTTTGCGGTTCTTCCCGACTGAAAGTGGCTGACCTATCATACAACTTCTTTGTTGGTCAAGTACCCAAGTGCTTGAAGAATCTACCCAGGTAGTGTTTATTATCAAATTATATGTGCTTGTCTTCACGTACCTTTCTCTTCTCTTTGTCCAGGGTAGTGGAGACACCGGTTTCACATCTATCCTGTCCACATCTGAAAGTTCGTTTATCATTTCTGCAGATCGAGCTTTCGGGGCAATTGCCTTAAAGAGAAAGATCCTGTTCAGCGTCCTGCTGGTAAATGTGGTATGTAACCCAACTTTTATGCATATACACACTGACTGACCACCTTGCTCTTTTGGAATAGGACATATTGATAAAGTAAAACAATACAATAAGCATGCAGTAAAATTTCTCATCTGACCTGATTTTATTTTGTTTTCGAGTGATGTTCCCTGATGCTAAAATAAAATTTTGTTTCCTTTCCTTTCCTTTGTTTTGATCCTCCTGAACCTGACAAACTTAAATCTTTTTACTATGAATGCAACTTTAAATGCAAATTCTTAGTCTAATTTCTGCTGGTAACCCATATGGCTTCTGTATTAGGTGCCACTCCACCCAAGAAAGTGCATTCTGGAATAAGACCAAGGCACAAGCCTATTGCAGCTACATCCAAACGCCAATCTAATTATTCAAGACCAGCATGGCTCTTATCTCTTGAAATAGTGACAGGCATTATGGTTGGTCTGCTGTTTGTCAGTGCTCTATTTACTGCTGTTCGTAAGTGGGATAGAAAACCTTCGATTATCATACCATGGAAGAAGTTTTCAAGTGGGAAGGACTACATGACAGTTTACATAGGTCAGTCACCTCTTTTATGCAGATCTAAGTTTTTTTAAACTGATTCATATGAATAATAGCTAATTTAATAATACAGGTGCAATTAAGACATTGTATTGGGTATTAGCTTCTATGCAAGATATGAAATAGCTACATGATTCTGCAGATTCTGAAGCGTTGAAGGATGTAAAGAGATACAGCAGACAAGAACTTGAGGTAGCATGTGAAGATTTCAGCAACATAATTGGATCATCTCCAGATAGCCTAGTGTACAAAGGCACCGTAAAAGGAGGGCCTGAAATAGCTGTGATATCCCTTTGCATCAAAGAAGAAGATTGGGCAGGTTATCTTGAACTTTACTTCCAAAAAGAGGTATATCTTATAGCCTTGTTATCAAACTTCTGCTTATACATGGAATACAATTGTAGTAATATATATTCAGGCATGATCTAGAAATGTTTTTACTGGTATTTCAGGTAGCAGATTTAGCAAGAATAGATCATGAAAATGCAGCAAAACTCCTAGGCTACTGTAGTGAAAGCAAGCCATTTACGAGGATGCTGGTGTTTGAATATGCATCAAATGGGACACTTTTCGAGCATATTCATTGTAAGTTTATCTCCTGTACAATTTCACTTCCTATTTACGTTTTTTTACACATCCTAATTCCTATCTACTTGTTTAGCTGTTTCTGATATATATTGCACAGTTGTATTAGCTTTGAAAAGCTGAAAGTAGGATCTTTCGTGTTGATTGTAGATGGCGATGGATGCCAATTTTCTTGGACACGTCGGATGAAAATCATTGTGGGCCTTGCTCGTGGATTAAACTACCTCCACTCGGAACTTAGTCCTCCATTTACAATATCAGAATTGAACTCCAATTCTGTTTATCTTACTGAAGATTTCTACCCAAAGGTGAGCTTACATCAGTTATCTGACATAAAACTTTATCAAACTATATATCATTGAATTCATGAATAAGCCTTGAACTGTGCAGCTGGTTGATTTTGAGTGCTGGAAGATGGTTCTGTCGAGATCAGAGAGAAGCTCACGCATGATTAGCAACGAAGGTGCTGTATGTATCCTGCCAATTTCTATGGAAGGACGGCAGCTTGATATCCAGGAAAACATTCATGCATTTGGGATTCTCTTACTCGAAATTGTCAGTGGCAGACTTCCATATTGCAAAGACAATGGTTGCTTAGTTGATTGGGTAATTCATTTGAACATTATTACTCTTTTGTTTCTTCAAGAGGCACTTATATTTTGGGCGGTATTGACCTTGGTTTTTTGCTTATTTGTTTTCTTTCTTTTTTATGCAGGCAAAGGAGTTTCTGGAGGTTCCAGACAAGTTCTCTTCCCTCGTGGATCCTGAAATAAAAAATTTCAGATTCGAGGATCTGAAAGTTATATGTGAGGCTGTCAGCCTTTGCATCCACCCTACTTCCAGCACCAGGACATCCATGCGAGACCTGTCATCTATGTTGGAGAGTCGTATAGAGACCTCTGTATCAGCAGATATTCACGCATCCTCTCTGGCATGGGTGGAACTTGCACTTTCACCATAGTGAGTAGTGGCTAATGCAGTCTTAATCAGATATATTCAACTAATTGATCATCTTCTGAGGTACTTTAGTTCTTGTAAATCTTGTGTGCAGTAGAAAAACTTAACATGGCTGAGCCTCGAATTTCTCGATTCGTCGTTGAGTTCTTACATATATTAGAGGTCATATAATTAGTAGAGTGAAGCTATTGTTTTTGTCATGGCTTAATGTATATGTTTATGAGTTGGTGTCTTTTTTGTGTGAAACTGGCCCTTTGATTTGTTGCCCTGCTTTTCCAGCCTCTATATACGGCATTTTCACATTGCGTATTGATAATTATAGATGAATATCCATGAAAGCAAGTGATGTAGAAAAAAAGATCTTTTATTGAAATCGATGTTACACAACAAAGTTGATGTGTACTAAGAAAACAGAGTTTTATGCATGGAGAGTTTTGATACTTTTCTTATCACAACGTTTGTGAGTACAATAACAGAGTTTAGGAGATCCAAATACTGGTGACTCGCAATAGGTATCTGGAGCACAGGGTTCATATGCTTTGTAGCACCTGTACTTGCATTCGTTTTCATCTGGGCACGCCCCGTATCCGATTGTACACCTGTTGTCTTCGGGAATGGAAACTGGACATCACTAGCTCCCACAATCTCCATAACGTTCACTGCATCAAGAAATGAATGTTCAAATTTACCCTACAACATGTAATATCTCATAGTGTTTTAGTATGTTGTAGGGTACGACATATAATGCACAACATATGTTACACGAATCAATTTCCAAAGTATCTCTAGAGAAGAAAAAAAACAGTAAGAGAAACATTCTGAAACAAAATTTTTACTTGAATGCTTAAAAATTCGACTAGGCATAGTTTTAGCTACAAACAACAATACACGGATATGTTCCCAATACATCACACCCTATAAGAAGTTACATAATCGTATATAATACGTAAAAATTCAAATAATTGATACATTGTGTTACGAATTGGTATGTTTTACTATATTATTGTTGACGATCTTGTTGGTCTTTCTCTTGCCAGGAGCGAATCCAGAACAAAATTTGCTTGGGCTGCGGAGGCTAAGTGCGTATGCTTAATGTAAGGATAAGGTGAAGGCCACCCGGGCTCTAATGTAGCTCTGCCTTTTTGCTTATGTTAATGTGAAATCCATTCGGAAATTTCAGGCCTGGAGTTCTTACAATTTCTCCTCCTTTTATTGCTTTCCACCTGATAGTTATAGGAAATAGTTAGCAATGTCCCTATGTTATAAACATTGGAACACACAGATACTACTTAGGCTGTTCTTACTTGTACTTGGTCACTAAGCAATGGAGAAAAACAGCCATTTGGACCTTGGTGAAATCTGCTCCAATGCACAATCTCATACCACCTCCGAAAGCCATGAAGTTTCTTGATCCGACGCTTGTGTCTAATCCCTGTATTATCGATAATGTTTACATGTTAACTGCTATAATAGAGTATAGACTAGAGTACCTGAGACTGAGAGTATGCAAAGAGTGTGCAGGTTCTTACGTCCCATCGCCAAGGATTGAACTCAAGCGGATTAGGATACTTGACTGGGTCTAAGTGAACTGCCGGAGGACATACCATCACAGACCAACCAGCAGGTATTGTGTAGCCTAATGATCAGCAAGTAATCATGTTAGCAGATTATGACATGTTTGATTATTATGACTACTGAGGGAAATTACTTCTAATCTGTACCTTTAAATTTGGTGTCAGCCGTTGCTTTCCTGAAAATTCCAGGAGCAATGTTTGCCAGTCTCAGAGTTTCATTAATCACCTGTAAATCAGGTTCTGTTAGACTGCACCTGAAAAGATCGAAAATAATGCAAAACGAGCTGGAATTATACTAGTTTGATGATGATCATGATGGTAGATTCACCTGAAAAGTGAACTTCATTGACTTGTACTCCTTCCATGTTAATCCTGAATCTTGATCTCTCATTTTCAAAATTGTTTCGTGCTCTTCCTGAAATGAAATCGACACAATTAATCACATCACGGTTCGTGTAGTATTGTAAATGTTTGTCTTCTGATGTTATTAAGATTAAGATCTTACTGTCAACTTTTGCAACACTGATGGATGGTCAGTTAGAAACTTCATAGCCATAGTTGTTGCAAGAGAAGCCGTCTCGTAGCTTGCAAAGACTAGCACAAACATCAAGTCTAGGGCAATTGTCTCAGTTAGTATTGTGTCCTTGTTCTCAAGCTCTTCAAGCACATAATCAAAGAAATCACTCTGGATTGCTTGTGGCCTTTTTCGCCTTTCTTGGAACATGTTTGTCAGCATCTTCATGGCATTCTTCCTTCCCTGTAAGCATCTGTAATAGGCAGTTCCAGGAATGTTGAGAGGAAACGAAATCAATCCATCTATGAAATCCACGAAACTACTCCTTAGACTATCGCACGACTCCTCTGAATCACAGCTGATCAGCTTCTTTGCAGTCAGTCCGAATATCATCTGAACACGTTCAAATGAATAGTCAAGCGACTGTCTACGATAGAACATGAAAAGAAAGAAAGAAGAAGAGCATGGATGTGAAGGCACCTTAGCAATTGAATCCTTGAGTTCAATACTAGGATTGCTGGACCAACTTTTCAAGTTGATTTTAGATTGGTTTTCGACATCTGTGATCATCTTCTTGAGGCTTTCAGGACCAAATAAATTGAGTACCATGTTTTTGAAGTACTTGTACATGAAGCCATGAAGAGTACTGAGATTTTCTTTGCCAAAAAGTTCAGTGAATGTATCTGGATACCAGCTTTGAAACAATTGTCCCTCTTGCTGAAATACAAAATAGTTGAAATCTCCATCTGCTGAAACTATTAGAGGCACTCCCACTAAGCTAGTCTTGAATATTGGCCCATATCTGAAAATTTAAGAAGAAAATTAAATTATGACTTTAAAATGTAAATATCCCACATATCATAAGAATATTTTGGACATCCTCTATAAAAATTGAACATTTCTTCCCTTAAAAACTTTTTAAGGGGTAGATGAGCCACTTTCTATATGGTATCAGTCTTGGTCCGTATATGTTTATTCTGAAATTACCCCTCTCTCTTTATTGCCACGTATTGAATTATGATCTTCCAGGTCATATTGATAGTCTAATTTTTTTCATTTTTCAAATGGTAAAGGTGACAATTTAGTCTAACTATAGCTCGTAAATACGACCTAGCTAGCATTCAGTGTTTTGACCATCTTGGAGACCGGTAATAAGCTATAAAATTCCAAGTTGAGACTGGCTACTCTCCAAATTGGGGACTTAATTGGGTGTATTTTCCAAACAACATACGGTTTTTGACAAATTGAACGTGAGATCAAGTTGATGACATACCATTTTGAAATTATGGAGATAACTCCAAAATGTTAATTTGAAACCAACCAATGATTTCGTTCAAAATGACCCTTTGATAGCAAATGGTTTTGAAGAATGAACCGTGTTGGTAGAATTAATATATATCGGACTTGAAAAGTTGATTTCAACAGAAAATATCAACATGCAAAGGTTGATTGCGCCCAATGACCGACTAGTTCGTTGAATAGTTTCATCATCAAGATGTTACGTTCGAAATTATTAATTTATTCTCAAACTGCATTTTTTTCACTATTTATGTATGACACGAAAATGAAACCATAAATATAATTATCGAACTACAATTAGCTGGGGTAAATTATACAAGCATTTATCTTACTAATTATAACAATAAGCTCATCGCCTAAGAAATAATCAATTTTGTTTTACTCAAAGTGTGAAATCTCACTAATCATGTACGTACCTTTGCATCCTCTGCTTGACGAAGGGGGAAATGTCAAATGTTGCATCCGGAGCAAAGAACTGAAGAGTCTCTCCGATGAACGGCAAGCCCATTGAACCCGGTGGCAGATTGAACCGGCGGCTCCAAGTTTGGTTTCTTCTCCATTTGTAAAACAAGCAGCTTGTTACTATAACAATAAATAAACTTCCCGTATACATGGCTACTAGTAACGACATTGCAAGTGTAACTAGTACGAACTAGCTATATAGTTTATGTTGTGTTATTACGATTTTGATTATGAAACGAAGGTGATGATTTAATTAGAATGCAGGAGAGAAGTGCATGGCACTTATATATAGGCGGGAGTCGGGACATGCTCTTGAACCGTCGTTTCACGTTTTCCACATCAATCAATATAGACTTTGCTATAGTTTTACGACTTCTTTTATCGTTCACTCAAAACGTTCATTTTTCCACTGTACATAGTTAATGGTGTACAAATATGCTTCTACAAAGTCTTAGGGCTTGTTTATTATACCGTTGGAGTGGCCATCTCCCCACTCAAATCGAACATTTTGTAAATAAAAAAATCCAATTTCAATTGAAAAAACCCACTCAAATTATATACCAATCAGTCCCTTGGATTTTTAACATGTCCGCTAATGCTACAAATATATGTATGTGTTGACATTGACATATACTCCCACATCCCGAGCTCAACTTTATGTTAGTCCGAGCATGATTTAAGATAAAATGAATAAACTAGAAAATTCAGTAAATAAAATATAAAAGAGTGTGGATAAAGTATAAGAGATAGTGAATAAAGTTATAAAATAAATTTTTTATTAAACAAATAAAATGTTAAATTTGAAATAGATTAAAATGAAAATGAAAAGTTCGGTCTAGAGAGAGGCAGGGGGAGTATATGAGTATTGATGTGTCAAACATCTTTATTTTGCATATACTACATCTCATCAATTAATGTCTTCATAACGAATTTTGTGACATATATTGGACAAATTAAGGATGGTCTGTTCATATTTGCCAATATTCAATCAATATCATAATTATAAATTTAAAAATAGTATATCTTATTGGTATGAATTACTTTCTCACACATTTAATCCCTTTGAACTTATTTAAAATTTCAGGGTGTTATATATATAGTTAATTTTCATAAAAATGCTATAACAAAATAAAATTGTCATCCACTTAAAAATAAAATGTTTTATTATGCTTCATGTGAAGCTGTAGCTTAATATTAAAGGGAAGTAATGAAACCTGATATACTAAAACACCGGAATAAGAATAAACGATGTGTGGTGTTAGAGTGTACTGGAGACACTTGGATATAACACTGAAGTTGTGTGGTGTGGCGACACCACTGAAGACAGTTAGTAGTCTAATCTAATTGGGATTCTTTTTGCTTGGAGACAAAGTTTTCTTTTCTAGTTAGAATAGAATTCTTTTCTTCTTAGAAAAGGAATTTATGTTGATTTCCTCTAGTATATATACACATGTATGTACTAGAATAAATCATAGAAAACATATATAAATACATTGAGATTTCTTGAGAGAAACACGTTGAGGAAGAGAGAACGGAGCTCGACAGCTTGGTAGTTTGGATCGATTCCTTGTATACTGCGTTTTGGTTCTTGGTTAATAGAAATCTTGACATTTTGTGGACGTAAACAATTGTCGAACCACGTAAATCTTGTGTTGTATGTTTACTTATCTTCTTGCGTTTATTTGTTGGTTGGTTTGGAGATTGTTGGATTGAATTAGGTTGATTTGTATTGTTGGAACTCAACAATTGGCGTCGTATGTGGGAAGAGAATCAACTGGTATATGTTCATCAATGACATCTTCGAAGTTCGACCTCAAACCTCTAGAAGGGAAGACATGCTTCGATAAGAAAAGAATGCGTGCTCTGTTAATGCAGTAGGGTGTGCGATGCACTGACGGAAAGGTTCGAAGAAACCGTGTCTACTACTGATAAAAAGTTGATCATGAGCAAGGCTTACAGTTCTTTGTTATTAGCTTTGGGAGATAATGCCCATATTAAAATTGGTGATCTTTCGATAGCAAAAGCAATATGGGAGAAGCTAGAAGAATTGTATAACGACAAGTCTGATGCAAGTAAAATCTATGCTAAACAAAGGTGATTCGCATTCAATATGGTTGAAGGAAAATCAATCATGAGTCAGGTGGATTTGTTCAAGAAGATGAACGTCCATCATGACAATCTGAAAACTGATGAGAAGAACAGGATGAGGAGCCAAGACAAGGCAATTATCTTGTTGAATTCATTCACAAGGTCTCTTGTCCCATTCAAGGATGCTTTGGTGTATTAGAGGTCAGAAGCATTGACAAGGGAGACTATTGAGTCTGCATTACGATCAAGGGAGCTGGATCAGGAGGGTGTTGCGCCAACACTCACTACTGGAGAAGTCCTCATGGTGAAACAATATCAAAAGTTTCCACTAAAGAAGAGAAATATCCCAACCAAAGGAAAGCTCAGAATAACACGGAGGGTCCTGAAACAAGGAAGTGTTATTATTGCAAGAAGCAGGGGCACTTGAGGATGGATTGTATGAGTCTGAAAGCGCGGAAGGGAAAGGGTGTTGTGGGAACACCAAATACCAACCATGACACGGACATTACAAACGCATCATAGGCCTATTACACTGCTGAAGCTCTTGTCACTTAGGTACTTTCAGTCACTCAATCTGGTTATTCAACTGAATGGATTATGGATTCAGTTGCGTCGTTCCATGTGACATATATCAAGGAATGGTTTTCAACTTTCAAGCATATGAACTGTGGATCAGTTGTTCTTGGAGATGATATACCATGTGCGATAACTGGTATGGGAACAGTTATGGTGTTGGAAAACACACCACACAAAGCACACTTGAGTATGTGCATGCAGATTTATGGGGACCGGCTAGAACCACCACTAGGAATGGAGGAAGGTACTTTATGTCCATCATTGATGGTCTGTCAAGGAAGGTGTGGTGTTTATATTGAAGTCTAAGGATGAGACTTTCATGAAATTCAAGGAATGGCTTATGGAGATGGAGAATCAAACAAACAAGAGGTCAAGGTGATCATAACTAATAATGGGATGGAATTCGTGTCTAATGAATTCAAATCCTTCTGTGCAGAGAAGGTAGCTGGAGACACAAGTCAACTCCTGGTAATCCACAGTAGAATATAGTAGTTGAGAGGATGAATAGAACTATCCTAGAGAGAGTGATGTGCATGCTTCTTGGATCAGGTTTATCAAAGAGCTTTTGGGGAGAGGTTGTGGCAACTGCAGTCCATCTTATTAACTTATGCCCATCATCAACTATTGGTTTTAAAACTCCTGAAGAAGTTTGAAAAGGAACTCATTCAGACTACTCATACCTCAAGGTATTTGGATGCTTAGATTATGTTCATGTTAAGCAAGACAAATTGGAGGCTAGAGCACTAAAGTGCTTGTTTCTTGGTTATCCAAATAGAGTTAAGGGATACAAACTTTGGTGTTTAGGACCAGGGGAGAATAAATGCATCATTTGTAGGGACATGGCCTTCTATGAAGATGTGATGCCTTTATTAAAGAATACTGACAGTGTTGGGAGAACACTCAATCAGGTGGAGTCTATCGAAGAGGGTTTCCAAATACACTAAAGATGGATCGAATAAACTCTGGTGTGATGATAACATCAGTTTTCGCAGACCATGGTGTACTGCCAACACCACTTGCTGAAGCTCCGAGAAATTCTGACATACATGATCAGGAGGAACCTGAATTGATCAATAAGGTGGAGAGGCATGGGATTCGAAGAAGGGCGGGGATCGAGTTGAATAATCTAGAGGATGTTATGGATTATCAACTCATCAAAGATAGAGAACCAAGAGTGAGAACTTCTACTGCAAATCCTGACATAGTGTATTTTGTATTGAATGTTGCTGAGGAGATTGACCGTTATGAGCTTGAGAACTATCAAAGTGCTATAAGTTGCTCAGAGAAGGACAATTGGTGCATTGCTATACAACAAGAAATCTTGTCACTCGAAAGGAATCATACATGAAATATTGTAGCTATACCCAAAGGAAAGAAGCTGTCAGTTGTAAGTGGATATTTAAGAAGAAACTTGGAGTTGAAGGTGAAATATAAAGCCAGACTAGCTGCTAAGAGTTTCACACAAAGAGAGGGTATTGACTACAATGAGATCTTTTCTCCAGTGGTGAAGCCTAGCTCAATCTGGATCTTGATTGCTATGGTAGCTCTGTTCAAGCTACACTTACATCAGATGGATGTGACCACTGCATTCTTGCATGGGAAGCTGGATGAAGAGATTTACATGAAGATACTTGAGGGTATTGAAGTAGAGGACAAGGAGAACAAATCTTGTTTATTGT
The DNA here is from genome assembly GCA_036897095.1 of Plantago elongata. Classification (NCBI taxonomy): domain Eukaryota; kingdom Viridiplantae; phylum Streptophyta; class Magnoliopsida; order Lamiales; family Plantaginaceae; genus Plantago; species Plantago elongata. The sequence goes on from JAYMSP010001238.1 coordinate 21,698, forward strand.
TGAGATCATTCTATGGTCTTAAACAGAGTCCAAGGCAATGGTATAGAAAGTTTGATAAGTTTATGTTGAGTCACAAGTTCAGGTGGTGTGACCACGACACTTGTGTTTACTTCTATGGAGAGAATGTGGAAAACATGATATATTTGCTTATTTATGTGGATGACATGCTTATAGCAAGCAAGCATATGAAAGGAGTTACTCATGTGGAGAATCTCTTGAAGTCAAAGTTTGAGATGAAAGACTTGGAAATAGCTAGGAGGATAATGGACATTGATATTATTCATGGAGGTGATGGGAAGATCATTATGAATCGAAGTGCTTACTTGGAGAAGTTGTTAAGGAGATTTAACATGCACAAGGCCAAGCACACTTCAACACCTCTAGGGTCTCAGTTCAAGCTATCTAAAAAGTCTTGTCCTACTACTGAAGAAGAAAAGAGGTGCATGGAGAATATTCCGTATGCTAATGCTATATGGTCGATTTTGTATTCCATGGTATGTTGCAGGCCGGATTTGGCTCATGCAATGAGTTCAGTAAGCAAGTATATGGATAATCCTGGCAAGGATCATTCGGAGCAAGTGAAGTGGTTACTCAGGTACATTAGTGGTTCTATTAGACTGGGATTGGTGTATGAACAACACCCGACAAAGAATGATGTACTGATTGGTATATCGACTCGGATTATGCTGCAAATTTGGAGACTAGGAAGTCTTTAACTTGATATGTATTCAAATTATTTGGTACAACAGTGAGTTGGAAGTCTACTCATCAACATGTGGTTGCATTATCAACTACAGAAGTAGAATTTATGGCCATGCCTGAAGCTGTGAAGGAAGCTATATGGCTTAAGGGAATTCTGGGACAGTTCAGTGTACTGCAAATATCGATGACTATATTTTGTGATAGTCAAAGTGCAATTCACTTGTCGAAGCATCAAGCTTACTATGACATGTCCAAACACATTGATATAAAGTTTCATTTTGTCAAACATAAAGTTGAGAATGATACTATCAAGATTGAGAAGATCAGTACAGATGTTAATCCTGCTGATGGATTTACTAAGACAATCTCTGTGATGAAGTTTGGATCGTGTCTTAGTTTTATCAAATTGCTGGAAGGAAGGGTTGTGTCCTAACTCTAGGGACATGGATGGTGTGGTATACTGTGGTTACATTGATATGAAGTTAAGGTGGAGAATTGTGAAGCTGGTTAGTTTAATATCAAAGGGAAGTAGTGAAACATGGTATACTGAAAACACTGGAATAAGGATAAACGATGTGTGGTGTTAGAGTGTACTGGAGACACTTGGATATAACACTGGAGTTGTGTGGTGTGGCGACAACACAGAAGACAGTTAGAAGTCGAATCTAACTAGGATTTTTTTTGCTTGGAGACAAAGTTTTCTTTTCTAGTTAGAATATAATTCTTTTCTTATTAGGAAAGGAATATATGTTGATTTCCTCTAGTATATATATACATGTAGGTACTAAAATAAATCATAGAAAACATATGCAAACACATTCAGATTTCTTGAGAGAAACACGGTGAGGAAGAGAGAACGGACCTCAACAACTTGGTAGTTTGGATCGATTCCTTATATACAACGTTTTGGTTCTTAGTTAATAGAAATCTTGGTATTTTGTGCAATTGCCGAGTCACGTAAATCTCATGTTGTGTGTTTACTTATCTTCTTACGTTTATTTATTAGTTAATTTTAAAAATATTAAATTAAATTGGGTTGATTTGCATTTCATATAAGTTGTTTTCACTTGAGATAGTCCTATAAGTCCTTTTTGGCATAGTTCTTCTTCACCCATATATCCATATGCATATATCTTTCTTATAATAGATCATTCATTCTCAAGAGCATGCCTGTTTAATTAATTCAAATTGTGTATAGATATATAGTATCTGGAAAGGTTTGAAACGTGTAAACCCTTTAAAATCAATTCGTGTGCAAACCATAGCCTTTCATTTCTCATTTCAGTAGTCAAAACACACTTTTTTTTATTGTTCTCAAGCTAATCTATCTATATAACTAAAAGGTGGATTGAGCTTTCAGATTCGGATAAGAGTTAGTAATGCTGTAAAGTATGGTATCGCGAACTTAGCTAGTTGTCACATACGGTTGTCATTTATGATAAGTGTAGCTCTACTCCAGGTTTAATTAGTTTCCCAAGTGGACTGTAGCTTAATTGTACCCGTACTTCTTTTAATTTAAAGATGTCTGCTTTATGCGATGCACACTCAAAGATTTTTTAGAGGAGCTCTTAATTTTCATATAGCTCGGAATCATCACACTCTCGTATTATATACTACTCTCTCCGCTCCATTAATACTGCAACATTTTAATTCTGTACGATTTTAAAATAAAAATATATAATCCTATAAAAGAATATGGTTTAAAATGAATTTAATATATTAATTAGATAGACTAGTATACGTGGACTTAATAACGTGTAGTTGAAAATAAATTTCAATGTGGAGTTAATTTTCATAAAAAAGAATGTTGCATTTTTAGTGAGACGTATAAAATGAAAAATTGTAGCATTTTTACGGTCGACGGAATAAGTATAAACACTCAGACGCCATTAACGTGTAGTTGAAAATTGTACCATGACTGGCCACAATTTCTAGTCTAAACACTTGACGCCATTAATACCTTTGTTACCATGATACGTACTTGAAGCCATGAACGACTTTGGTATGTACATGTGATAGTTCGAGTCACACAACCAGGGCAAAGAAGGGGGCGGGTCTAGAGTTGACTTCAGATAGTCAGGTCAGTTGACCTCTAAATCTTCAAATGTGCATTTCGCTTTTTACATGAAATTTTGAAATAGTACACACCCATGGTAGCATGGTACGTGTACATATAAAATACCTTACCTTATCAAAATAGTAAGAAAATGTAATAAGTTGAAATAATGATTTTACATGTTACTCCTTCTACAATAATATACGTATTCTTTGTATAAACGTCTCATAAAACGCAATACGTTTCAAAAAATTAATTAAAAAAGTACTTTCTCAAACTAATTTAATATTCATATTATGATAATAAACAATTGACTGCATTAAAAATATCGAAAACTTTTGTGTTTTATTGTACGGGACGGAGGGAGTTTATTATAAGAAAAACTTGAAAAATGTTAAATAGTAAATGAATAATATTATTCTAATTCATTCTCATATGTTTAAGACTATGTTATCTTCAACTGAAATTTACTGAATTGTATTGAAATTATAACTAACCGAGTTGAATTAAACTGAATTAAATAAAATTGAACTGAACTAAATGATTAGTCTTTCCCTGGAATAGATAGTGTAACTCTATATCCCCAAAAAGTTGAAATAAATCTTAGATTTAGTTTTATCAATATTTAATCGCTAGTAGGTTACGAACATATGGTAAAGTTCCATGTTTGCTTTCGTCAAAAGTCCCTGATTCCCTTAGTCCGAGAAGTTTAATAGTACTCCATTGAATAGACTAATTATTTTCTTGGAAATATTCTAATTTCTAAACACGAGGCCAGGTGAATTAAGAAAATATTGGTCTACAGAATTAATGATGTATTCTAAAGTCTAAACGCTAGGTCAAAGTGTATCTGAGGCAACTTGGATGAGGACTCAGTCTACCTTGATTTTGGAGAAAATTACAACTAAAGTTATTCGATACAAAGTATTTAGAAGTAATCGATTATATGAGTTTATACAATGTTATATGAAGTTATTGTTACTATAATATTGTAAAGTTATATACAATAAAATTGTTTATAAGTGAACATTTTATAAATGAATAAATTTATTATAATTATAAAAATCTCGATCCCAACTCAAGATCAATTATGAATAAGAATAAACTTCACATTGTCATATTTCATGACTTTTTTCTGCCCCACCTTAAGTGATTATACCTTCCTATATATGTGATTTTCATTGAATGCATATTAAAATGTAAAATACTTATCTAAAGTTGTTTAAGATAGTGATTTGAACTTTTGAGTGACAAGTCTATCTTTTAGCTTACGTGTAAGTAATAGTTCTTTATGTATAATTTTCTTGTTGTACTCAAAACATCTCTAGCTTATCAAGTAAGTTTGAAGCTTCTAGACATGAAATTTTTATTGTTTTTGTAACTATAATTTTCCAGATTATCACCTCCGCTTCTTGTTTATATATATATATTTTAATATATTTTCGAAACATATGTTAATTTTTGACAATAAAAGTTAATATTTAGTAGTGTTATTCAATAAATATAACATTTAAGTTATGTACATTATTTTATTGTAAATTATATATTTTTATTACAAACCTTTATTTAGGAATAAATTTCCTATAGGAATATTTTTTTCCCGGTCTCAATGATATAACTGTATGAAGATTTTACTGTAATACTTTAGGTATTGTAATTCAAAACTAATGTGGAAAAAAATGTCAATTTTATTCAAAAATAATAATAAGTAAATGGACCTTTAGATAAAAAAAATGTCAAGTTGTTTGTTCGAGGGTTTTTTACTAATTCATGACATTTCTTTTAATTTCTTTTGCCAATAAAATCATTAACAACTTTATATTTTTTTATTAAATAATATATATATTTTTTGAGTGGGTCTTGGACCCACATGATTCTTTTCTTAATTTCACTAGTTTATTTGTTTACTTCTTCATCCTTCTCTTTAAATTTTATTTTGTCTAATTTAAAATGTCCATAACTTAAAATAAAAAAAAATAAAAAAATAAAAATTTCCAACGATTATATTTTTTCGAGATATATAAATAGAGATCACTTTTGATTATGTTTGAATTATTTTTTCAAAATCTATAAAAATCACTAACGACTTTATTCGGACCTTAATAAATTGTAAGATGAATTTTAAAAGTGCAAATTTATTATATTGGGTCAATAATTAAACTAGCAACATGATATGATAATCATATACAATAACAGAGTTAGGCATCAGACATAGATACTGGGTAATGGGTACGATTACCGGGCATTGCTTACGGATATCAGACATCAAACACGGATACCGTGCATTGGATACGGGTGACGGACATCGGGTACGGATACCGGGCAATAGGTACGGTTACCGAACTTTGCTTACGGCCGGATACCATACATCAAACACGGGTGACGGGCATCGGATACAAATACCGGACATCAACACGAGTATCGAGCATCATTCGAATATCGGACTTGACATCGCACACATATACCGGACAATTGTTATTGATTTTTATTTATTTTTTACATTTTTATTTTTTAAGTTATAAATATTTTAAAGTAGACAAAACTAAAATTTAAAAATAAGAAAAATGATGTATGAGAATGTGACATATAGTAGTAAGAATGAGAAGGCTTTGAGGTGGTTTCTATATTTTAAGGGGTTAATATATCCACTCAATATTGAAATTGTAGTGATTTGATGAAAAAAGTTTTAGTCATAAATAAATATATGCAAGTTATATTGTGTCATCTGGTAGTTCTTTCCTTTGTTCGAATACTATTTTATTACGAACTGTTAATCACCCTTGATACAGTGAAGTATCTGGGCCCAACAAAACTTGGGCTGGCAGCTGGCCTGAGCTTAATAGAATGGGGCCTAACGTTTGGGGCTCTTTCTCAAGCCCAGCCATTAAATGGTAATTACAAGTAATTCTACTAGCCCAGTAAGGCACTAGTGTTTTTATACGAGTCAGAACTTTACAGCAAGAGTTTAGTTCAATAAACTATTTTGAGTTGAATCAAAGTTCAACTTCATAATCATTTCTTTATTGAGTCGAGATCGAACCTTACCCCGGATTTGGCTCGATAAACTATTTTGAGTCGAGTCGAGTCCAACTTCATACTCGTTAAAGCTCGATAAAGCTCGTCAATACTTGTATTTTTTTTGAATTTAAGTTTGAGCTTATTACATGTTACTCGAGCTCAAGCCCGAGCCCATTTTGTAAAGATTTGGCCCAAAATTAACTACACCAATTGAGATCTAACTTCTGATACATCGTACTTTACAAATAATTATGTTATGATAATATTTGTTGAATCAGAACCCTAATATATTGATTCTTGAATCATCAAGTGAATTCATCTATGACATGTGATAGTGTCTCGAGATGATAAGTCGAATGGCGTAGTTGGTTAGATATCTGATAAATAAATTAAGATATATTATTAATTTATAAATAAAATTAGTTGATTTATTAAATATATAATCATACATAACATGTCACCGAACTTACAAGCTAGCTAATTCATAGATCTTGTTTATCACTAAATTCTCAGTTTTATAAACTTTTTTAATGACTACCAATTAACTTTTCAATCAATTTTATTAAACACAACGATAATTAACAATAATCAAGTCAGTGTAAACATAACTAATGTGTCTTCTTATATATTTATGAATCCTATCATTTTAGTCTAGTCCAAATTAGTTTTCCAAACATGTACGGGTAACAATAAGCAGACCCGATACATTTTATTGACAATATTGATAGGATATGTAACTCTTTGCCAAACCAATATCCATACGATTACGATTTGTATGTATTGAGTTTTGATCGAGAATAAGACAGAGTTTTGATGTGTCTCCCCTAGATTAAGACCTAATATGTTAATTAAAATATAGTGATTTAGTCAATCTTATAAGCCATTAGTTCCTCAAGGTTAGATAATTCTTGACGGTAGAAAAGTAGTCGTATGCAAATTTAATTAATGATTATGTATCTATCAATACATAATCTGAAGGCAACCATTGTAGTGATCATGATTAATATAATTCACATTTAGTTAGATTATCTCTTACTTAACAGTTTAACATCAATCTAACATTACAAATCGACGTAAGGGTAAGAATTAATGGACTCTAATTGGCGTTTGAAAGATTAACACTTGATGCAGATTTAATTAACATTCTAAGTTACTCCCTTATTCCCGTCCCGTTAGAAATAAAATAATTTTTCGTTTTAAACGTCCTATTAAAATGAAATAATTTTTCATTTATAAAAATGACTCCACAATACAAATCATTTTCAACTACAAATTATTGGGCTCGCATATACTTTTCTATCTTAAATTCATTTTTAATTACATAATATATATATATTTAAAAAAATTATATTGAGAATTGTTTCATTTTCATTTGAAATGATGCATTTATAACAGATTGAATATATATGTACAACAATCATCAGTTGTCAGGAGTAATCCCTGATCACTCATGCGTGATTTGACCTTGTACTGCAGTTCACATCTGAACAGTTTTCACTACTATGATATTTTTACATAAATGAAATTAAAATTTATTAAATTAAACTGAACTGAATTTAATGATACTGAACTGGATTAAATTGAACTGAACTGAATTTAATGATACTGAATTGGATTAAACTAAACTGAACTAAAGTAATATATAAATTATAACTAAGCAGAGATAAAATGATCAAACTGAATTGAACTGAACCGAAAGAAACTGAATTGAACTGAAGTAAAGTATAAATTATAATTAAGCACAGCTGAAATGAACTGAATTAAACTGAACTGAAGTAGGGTATTGTGGAACTATCGAGTAATGATTCGTTAGTATTCATAGAATAATATGAGATATATGTACAAGTTACAGAAGATATGACTAATCTAATTAGAATAAAAAAAAACTAATCTAACTAGGACTCTAATGTATATACTATTCTATTGTTAATACAATTCCATAGTCTATCACACCTCCGCAGTCGAAGTGGGAGAAAGTGGAACACTTAGACTGTCAAAAAAATCATCAAAGAATATGTGCGAAAGCCCTTTCGTGAATATATATGCTATTTGATAGCGAGAAGGAACATGGCGAATCTGAACTTCGCCTTTAGCAACCTTTTCTCGGACGAAATGAATGTCCATTTCAATGTGCTTCGTGCGTTAATGTTGCATGAGGTTGCCAGAGAGGTAGATGGCGCTGACATTGTCAGCGTAGACCCGAGTATCTTTGGAAATCGGACAGCGAAGCTCAAGAAGAAGATTGCGAAGCCAACAAGACTTAGAGACGACATGATATTCAGCCTTAGCTCTAGATTTGGAGATTGTCGGTTGACGTTTAGAAGACCAGGAAATAAGATTGTCACCAAGGAAAACACAATAGCCGGAAGTAGAACGACGAATGTCCGGTCAACCGTCCCAATCGACATCCGTGTAGGAGACAAGTGATGTAACCGAAGTCTTGTAAAGGTGTAATCCGAGAGAATTAATGTCTTGGAGTAGCGAATGATACGCTTGAGAGCGTTCATATGATCAACTCGCAGGTCATGCATATAGAGGCAAACCTGCTGAACTGCATAAGAGATATCGGGTCGAGTAAATGTTAGGTATTGCAAAGCTTCGGCAAGAGACCGATACTGAAATAGATCATCGCATACGGGTCTGGCATCAGAGCCGAGTTTGTTGCTCGTGTCAACAGGAGTGAAACTTGGCTTGCATTGGGACATACCAGCTCGCTGAATAATATCGAGAGCATAATTCTGTTGAGATAGAAACATGCCAGTTGACGTTCGAGTAACCGAGATGCCCAAGAAATATGTCAAAGGGCCCAAGTCCTTCATTGCAAACTCCTTACCAAGGAACTTCATAACCGAAGAGCATCAGAAGAAGCGGTGAGAATGATGCCATCCACATATAGAAGAAGACATGTTGTGTCAGCACTGTGAGAGTAGGTGAGTGATCCGATTGGCCATGAGAGAAAATAATAGTACGAATGAAATTAGCAAACCGTTGAACTCGAGGAGCTTGTTTCAAATCATAGAGAGAGTTTTTCAACATACACACATAATCCAGGTGTGCGTTATCTTTGAATCAAAGGTTAATGCATGTAGACGTTTTCGTTAAGATTGCCATGAATAAAGACATTCTTGACATCTAGCTGATGAATAGAGGACGAGCGAGAAAGAGCAATGTTAAGAACGATCCGGATAGTAGCCCGTTTGATAATCGGGCTAAAAGTCTCGTCACAATCAATGCCAACCTGTTGGGACCTGCCATCACAAACAAGACGAGCTTTGTGTATCTCAAAAGAGCCGCCAGAATTCTTTTTATGTCGAAAAATCCACATGGAACGAATAAGATTAGCATAAGTGGGACGGGGCACTAACTCCCACATCTTATTCTTAATAAGAGCATTAAATTCATCAAGCACGACAACATTCCAATTTGGATATTTTCTTGGAAGAGGGGAAACAAACGTTTGTGCTTTAGCAAGATTCACATAATTGGGACTGAAGATGTTTGGATTAGGCTTGCGAATACGATTGGATGGGGGCGGGTTGGAGGTTGAGCGAGGGAGGGAGGGGCCTGGATCGAAGTGGTCGATCCAGGGGCAGATGTCAGCTGCTGGTCTGGGCCAGATGACTTGTCTAGCAGCTGGCGGGCGGAAGCAAGGCTGCTGGATCGATCCAGCAGCTGAAGTGGGCGAAGCTGGCTGCTGTAAAGGTCCAACAGTGGGTGATTGGGAGGAGATGTAATCGAGAAGATAGGGGGAAGGATGGTTGGTCAGGAAATCATAGGAAGGTGGGATGCTAGGAAGAGACTTGGAGAAGGAAAAAGTTGTCTCATCAAAAGTGACATGTTTAGAGATAAAAATCTTTTTGGTGGACAAGTCATAACATTTATAATCACGATAATTTACTAGATACCCCAAGAAAATACAAGGAGTAGAACGAGCTTGAAGCTTGTTAGTGGTAGAAGAGGGAAAAAGTGGAAAACATAAACACCCGGAAATACGAAGGTGGTAGTAAGAGGGAATCCTTCGATATAAAATCTGAGTGGGAGATTGGTATTTAGAAGTTTAGAGGGTAAGATGTTGAGAAGATACGTTGTCGTATTGAGGGCATGATGCCAAAAAGAGGGAGGGGCGGATGCATGGACAAGTAAAGTACGCATGATGTTAGTAATGGACTTAATTTTGTTCAGCTTTTCTGTTTTGAAAGAAAGTGTGGGGACAAGAGAAACGAAAAGAGAGACCGTGTGAGGAACAAAAAAGAGAGAAATTGGTTGTTATCAAATTCGTGGACATTATCACATTGCAAGGTTTTGATGTCCCGTTCGAATTGAGTTCGAATGAGAGCTTGAAAGGAGAGAAAGATGGAATAAACTTGTGATTTGTGTGAGATAGGAAATGTCCATAAAATTTTACTAAAGTCATCCAAGAAAAGAAGATAATAACGATGCCCAGAAAAACTTAAAACAGGTGATATCCATAAATCACTATGAATTATATCAAAAGGCATAAAAGTAGAAGACTTTGAATCAACGAATGATAATTTAATATGTTTTTCTCAAGGACAAGAATGACAAAAATAATTTCTAGTGCTATTGAATCGAATATAATTGGAAGAACGAAGAGAACGAAGAACATCATCGCCAGGATGGCCAAGCCAAGAATGCCACAATGTTGGAGGAGTGGCGAGAAAGGTGGTGGGTGGGGTAGTTTTATGTGTCGTGGTGACATGATAGAGGTCTCCGGGGCTCTCACATCTCATTAGACGGTTCCCCATTGTGAGGTCTTTAACAAAAAAATCGCGAGGGTCAAATTAAACAGAAACATGATTATCGGTGGTGAATTTACGAACCGAAATAAGATTTTTGACTAGATTGGGAGCATGTAAAACATTATGGAGTTGAAAGTTGAGATTTAGATGAGAAAGATAAGTATGATCGAAGCCACGTTTAGGAATAGTGCTACCGTTACCGACAATAATACCAGTATGTATGCTCAAAGATGAAAAAGACGTAAGAGTACCTCGATTGGAGGTCATATGGGACGAAGCGCCAGAGTCCATATACCAGTTGTCGTCCGGATTATATTGAGACAAATTGTGCATAGCTCCATTCACGTCGCGAGAAGGTGGAGTTTGCACATTGTAAGCCTATGCGGGCGTGGATGACGTTGTTGGACCGGATTCCAAGCTGTCATGGGTAAGGGAAAGGTGGCATGGCCCAAAACATGCGGAAAAGTCCACGGAGGAAAATTCGGGTAGGGCTTGGTGTAGCGGGTTGTTGGTCGGAACCATGGTGTTGGTTCAGATTGGTGGTTATGATCGAAAAACAGGGGAGTAAAAAGAAGGAAGTTTTGGTCGGCTATTTGTGATCGAGAAGGAAAGCAGAAAAAGACCAGGTGATGTTCGAGAGAGAAGATCGAACATAGGAGGCTTTGATCAGCTTTGTATGAAGTTCGGTCGAAGGAAAAAAATTGGAAGGGAAAGGCTGTTTAGAAATCGACGGAACGGAAGTAACAAAAAACCTGTTGGACAGAGAAGGAAGAAATAAAGTAGCTTGCGGGAGAAGGAAGTAGACGAAGAGAGTTGTTTTAATGACGTGAGGTCGGGACCTGGCTCTGATACCATGTAGGAATATCGCATAATGATTCGTTGATATTCATAGAATAACATGAGGTATATATACAAGTTACAAGAAGCTATAGTTAATCTAATTAGGATACTAAGACTAATCTAACTAGTAGGGGTGAGCATATAATCCATCCGACCGACCCGTCCGCACAAACAACCCGCATCTCACCCGCACCCGTCGATTAATTTTTTTATAAAAAATTATGCGGGTTGAGTTTTTTATAACCCGCCAATCGGTGTGTGTGTGTAGTGGGTTTGTTGGGTGCAACCCTGTAAGGCCCCGACCTAGTCCAGACGTCAAGGAAAATGCCGACTTCCAAATACTTCGATAAATATAGATAAAGTACTTGTTATTACAAAACCAAATATAATTTATAAGTTGAAAACGTAAAGAAAACCCACGTCGTCACACGTGGTAGTAGCACAAAACCAACACTCGGTCTGACAACTAATCTACTCGCACCCTTCCTCGTGCTCTTGTCCTGGAAAAAACATTATGGAAACGAGAGAGGGTCAGTCATACGACTCAGTGAGGATAATCAGGCATGCATGGAATGCGTGTACGATCATGTTCAATGTAGCAATCCACCTCGTCAAAATAGTCATGCATTTGTTTTAAAAGACAGGCAAAACAGAAATAAAACAGGCAACGTGTTGTTTGATATTCCAGCTTCTTCATGGCAAAATGCATAATCATGCTGCAAGGCATATGCCCCAGCTTTTCAAATTATATAACGTGATGTTTGATATTCCAGCTTCTTCACGGAAAAATGCATAATCATGCTGCAAGGCACATGCCCCAGCTTCACAATGTACATATTCATATATCACATATTTGTCGACAGTGTCGACCACGTTCATTTTCAAAATCATGTAACGGGTGGTTGCTTTCAAAATCATTTTCGTGCAATGCATGCATTTCATGTGGAACAATGAAACAAGATCAAGATGCAAGTTCAGGATATAGCAGGAGTGACAGATTAACAAACTAGGACGAGACATGTGTAGAATTTCAGTTCACTAGGCTCGGTATCAATCTACTATTCGCAATTAGTACTCGAGTCGAGTTAGTCAGAGTATTGGCGTGTAGGTAAGGTGGTTTCAGACAGATAGCTCAGGAACAAAATGAATACAAGATTTAAGACAAAGACACAAAGCATTTTATCTTTTCCCAGGGCCTGATGCCAAAAGCCAATTATCCCTCACCTTCAAAGTCTTGCAGATCAGCTAGCTCAGCGTCTCCTGTTAAACATATAAAATCCTCAACGTCGACGCTAACATTAATTAATTAATTCCCCGATCGTTATCCCCAGTTTTCAGAATAATTAAA
>JAYMSP010001239.1:0-34410 GCA_036897095.1 Plantago elongata
TTCAAAATTTGAAATTCAAAAGTAGGAGGGAAATTCGAAATTCAAAAAGTCGGTGGGAAATTCAAAATTAGAAATTTAAAATTCAAAATGAATAATTAAAAATTTTAAAAAAATCAAATTTGGTCTAATTTTGTAGCTCGTGAAAAAACGTAGCCGTTGGTGATTTTTTTATATTTTTTTATTTCGTATTTTTGGAGACATTATTATTCGAAAACGAATAAAAATTGAAAATCGGAAAAATGTATAAGAATGGAGGCTAGGTTTAGCACTAAGCACCGACCCAATTAAGGGAATTACTTTTCATATGTATAAGAATATGTGTTTGTCGCTTAGGTATGAAAGTACGACAAAAACACTTTTAGATATACTTCACTTATAAAATTAAAAATAAGATATTTATGGCTATTATAACTTAAAACAATTTAATTATTTTTCCAAACAATAGTAAAAGTAAAAATAAGCTCGTAAAGTTAGTTGATTTGGCGGAGAAAGTTCTAAGGGACGACCCTCCGATCCAAGTTGCACATTTTTTAAAATTTAATATGGTCTAAGGACTGAACTACTTTCATTACACAAACAATCATTCAAACATTGTATAAATTTAAATTGTTTTTATAAAAATTTAATATATTCGTATTATTAGGAAATTTTTGGTCTTTTTTTATATATTTATCACTAGAATAAGTGTCACACGCTACGCATGTGGAGCGTATTCTTGTCTTGTTCAATTGTTTTTCAAATTTTAATATTCTTATGATTTATTTGTCGAAGTTGTTAGTATTATAGCAATATATAAGTTGAGAAAAAAAGTACAATATTTTGAAGAGTATATACACAATCGCAACGAAAAAAGTTAATGCTTATCTACTGGTTCAAATTAGCTTTGTGTCTGTAAGATTTTTCCGTATACAACATTCTTTATTTTTGTGTGTTCATTGGAGTTTACTGTTGGCTGCCTAGTCAATAATCTGATCGTTGATGATCTCCGCGCTCTTGACAATACAACATACAACTGTTCATGTGATAAAACTGGTTGTGGCGAATAGATCCCAACTTTTTCAGGATTTGTCCTTGTGCCTTGTTTATCGTTATTGCAAAGCATAACTTTATGAAAAATTGATTCCTCGTGAAAGATCCTCGAGTATGCAGAACATAAATAATTTTTGCTTAGCCCATTGTCATCTTTCTCACTACCAGGCTACTATATTATTACTAAACATTTAATATTGAAAATATCTATAGGAGAACTTATAGGAACAAACACAGATTGTCCAACCAAAAACCTTATGATATGAAAAGTAGTACCTCGAAATGTACTCGAAGAATACTAAAATAAGTACCCTAGTCGAACGAACCACCCCTAAGTGATGGAGGACAATGACGCTTTGTAGAGAACTACACAACATTGCCAATGCAAATAATCATGTGAAATGAAAAGTCGGCGTGTCCAAAACCAACTTTATACATTTGAAATAGAGATACTCATTGCCACATTACAATTTAAGTAGTCCTGGACATGGGATAATATACTTAATGAATTAGGCAGAGTTTTGCCCTGAATGACATTTTCCAATTTTTTTATTGTTGCAAAACTCAAGCAGAAAGGTAACAACTCCGAAATTAAATTGGATTTAGATCTGAACCTGCAGAAGAAGGCAGTATAAGGAGTTGGAAAATATGTCCGTATGATCTTCAAAATGAAAACAAAATCACAGGACTTACCCATAAATAAATTCATTCAACCATGGCGATGATAAATTCGATCTCCGTGCTCATGACAATGCAATATATGACTGTTTAGGTGAGAAAATTTTGTGGCAAATAGATACCAACATTTTTCATCATTTGTTCTTGTACCTTGTTTACGTCATTGCAAAGCACACCCGTATGAGATTTGCTTCTTCCTGACCTTCCATATTAAACCGGAATTCTAATACTCTTTAACTTGTTTTTTATGAAATACTAATTGGGTGTTTTGTAAATTATTAATATATGTTTGATTAATTTGAATTGTAGCATGGTTCAAATTAGTTATAATTGATCCGTCAAAGTTAGAAGTGAAAGGATTTTATCACAAATCATTTACTTTATCACGTATCTTGTAATTACATGATTATTTAGTATAAATTCGAGTTGAATTGTCTCAGTTCGAATTGAATTTTTATATAATTTTAGTACGTAAAAGTACAATTGAAATTGAGACAATTTAATTCAAATTCTATACTAAAGTACATTATTGTGTTGGGGTAAATACAATACATATCCTGTAATTATATAGAGGCTGGTTAACATGGCACTCAAATGATCATTTGGATGAGATTTTAGTAAAATTGTGTTTGGAATGAAATTGAAATGGTGTATTTGAAGTGTATTTTAGGCCAAATCAATAATTATCGAGTCAAATGAGAGTATTTAAATGCTTGGTCAATCCGTCCCAAATCATTGTGTTGGACTAAGTAAACTATTATTTCCTCCTTATTCACTCCAATTATTTTTACATATTTATCCCACTTGAAAATAAATTTTTGCTTTTAAATTTATACCTAGGCTTTGGAAGCCAAATTGGTCTCTGCTTGTTGATATCTTGCTTTCTCCTGATGAATTCACATTTCTCCGATCAGCCAGCCAACCAACAAACAAAAGTCCGGAAGTGGTGAAGACCAATCGGAGAAGAGATGGTCCGTGTCATCTGATCATCTCCCACCACCACTCCTTCATCCGATCAGCCAACCTATATAGGTACGAGCATACCTAAATTGTTGAATCGAGTTGATTGGTGAAAGGGAAATGAGGCTTCTTCTTCTTCCTCTCCATCCCGCCGCCATCTCTGTTTTCCTCTTCTTCCTCTTCCTCTCCGATCGACGTCTACGAAAGATTGATGCACTGGGTCACGATCTCAAAAAGGAAGGATGTTGGGTAGAATTGAAGTTCAAGATATTTAAGATTTACTACTATTTGCACTCACTCTCCTAATTCATTGATTAATCTAAAATACTTTCGTTCACTCTTGGGTGAAAGAAACAAAAATGGCTCTGAAACTCAAATTTAATGTATCTTTAACGCTTTGGACCAAATTTCTTAAGTTCAAGTACTTCCAATCCACTAATGTTTTACAAGCCCAAGTCTATAATAGTGCTAGTTGGATGTGGAAGAATTCAGTTAAGCTTCTACCTTGCTTTCGAGTCGAATATCCTGTCATGAACACCAACGAGCCTTAGAACTGAGTGAAAGAGAAGAAGATGAACTAGACAGAAGGAAAAGAAGGGAGCAAATTCGAAAATCTGGGACAAGATCGAACACCATTAACAGGTTGATGCAGAAACGTGAATCTAGAAAATCAATTTAAACAGACGGAAGAAAGAAGCAAGGAGCACTGTCGAACTCGAATTGATGAGGTTAACCAAATAATGTCTTTGCGGTGATATTCGCGCGTTATTCATGTGATACCATGAGAGTGAGTGTTTTTATTTGTTTACAATAATGGACAGTCCAAGTAATTAGTTAGATTGATTGAATTTTTTGGACGGTGGAGATCATGTAATAGAAATCAATTGCAATTTTCCCGTTCTCTCCTATTCTGTTATATTATTATTACTTTAAAATTCTTCATTGTTATCGATTTGAAATTTTTAAATATAAAATATTTTAATGACTAATGATTAGCTAAAAAATAAAAAGAAAAGAAGATAAAATGAACGAAAAACTGGGTGATTGGGTGAAAGTGAAGCATCGTTGTTGGATCGCCTCACCAACACTCCACTATTGGGCCCCTGGTAATATACTACATAAATTTGGGCCTTGGTTATATAGTATACATGAACTTGTGCTTTTGTAAGACATTGTTCGATCGGCCCTTGGTTATATACTAAGAACTTGGGCCTTATCAATATATATAGTATACATGAACTTAGGGAAAATTTCTACCAATATACCATTTGACACCAAATATCACACGAAAATACCTAGCATGAGTTTGAATCATATATTATTAATATAGTATTATAACACATATAAAATAAAAATATATTTTATTATTTATTTAATAATAATATACGAAACAAAAGCGCGTGGGAAAAAAGAAATAATATAATGAAACAAAAGTGCGTGGGAAACAAGACAATTTCAATCAATCTTCTCGCAATTTTGTCCCTTTGTGCGTTGAAAGTGAGATTTCACTATATACATCCCCACTCTAAACTCAGTAGCGCGTGACATACACCGCATAGATAACAATACAGAGAACCTTCACGTTTCATTCTCATCTCACAGCATCAATCCCAAATCTCCTCTGCCAATGACGCATCGACCTCCCTCCACGGCGCCGGCCACCTTCGTCTTCCATTCTCCTTGATTTCGATCAAACTCTTCTCCTTCCCATTTGGCTCACCAGATTCCCCTATTTTCCTCACTGCCTCACGCATCGTCCTCCCTCCACGGCGTCAGCCACTTCCTTCTTCCTCCACCTATGTCTTCCACCAATTCTCTATTTCTCCTTAGTTTCGCTCGGAGTCTTCTCCTTCTGATTTGGCTCACCAGATTCCGAGTTGATAAATGCAAATAGAATTCGATTTTCAACTAGATTCACCAGTTTGGGGGCATCGATTTCACCTGTATCTGAATTTACTTTGTTATGGTGTTGTTGAAATGGATTCTCAAAGTGTTGTCTTTCGAGAATTCGAGGTCTCTTTCTTTCGTTTAACACATAAAAATTCGCAATTTCGGACGACGGAGAAGACAATGTGGTTAATTCAGGAGTTAGAGAATCATTGGAATCTAAATGGGTAAATCATCGGAGAGAGCTTGGACTGAGGCAAAATTAAAGAAGAAACACCACAAGAATTTTACTGTCTGTGGTATATGTATTTAAACAATTCAATCGAGCTTATTTGTATGTTTGTATGATGAGTATGTGTTTTATTAAAGAAACATAATCTCTGCATAATTCTTTTCTCTTGATCGGTGGTTTTGCATTAGCTAATTCAGTTTCCAATTGAATATTACGTTAGAACTGAATATCCATGTATTGAACATTTATTGCAATTGTCTTTAACTTTTATCTCAATTTGTTTATAATATTATGTTGTAGCAAGTAAGAATATGGCCATGTGGTAATCCTCATGAATTATGATATAAAGTGACAAGTTCTTGTGATCTACTGCGTTCTAATTTCTAACTCATGTACTATTTTGATTTCCTCTTTCTATGTTATGGAGATAATTTTATAGCCTTACCATGGCCTTACCCATGGCCTGCGAGTCATTTCCACAGAGAGAAGTAGGATGATCCACATATTTGGTTTGTTCCTTGTTGGTGGTTGAAAATCCTATCATATTAGTGCTAGTTCACATTTATGAATTTATTGTAATTTATTAGTGTAATTGGAAAATTTGTGTTGTTGAGTACTATTCATTTTCTTCTTGATGTTAATTTCTTAGACAAAAATATGTGTTTTGAGTCTCCTGGATGACTTATCTAGCTGCAGTAGCTTGTCTCTCTCTGGCTGCAAAACTTGAGGAAACTCAGAGCGCTTGTCATTAGAGTTGCAAATATGTTATAAACTATAAACATCCAGTCTTTAACACTTCTTTTCGTTTTTCTTGCTACATTTGTACCAATTTGTATGCAATTTGTATATGATGTTTTGTGAATTTGTAGGTACAAGAGTGTCAGTAGTGTAAATAGATCTCCAGTATTTGTTATAATATAAACAAATTGAATTCAGATCAAGTTAGACGAAATGAACATAACCTAATTTCATTATTTAAGATACATACTTTCATGAAGCATGTTTACAACCATTTATAAATGTTGTTGCACATTGAAGACATAATTGAGATAAGCTAACAAAATTAACATAACCCCTAATAATACATTTAGACTCTATTTTCTTCGTCTGCAAACTCATTCAGTTTAGTTTAGTTGTGCTTAGTTATATTTTATGCTCCCTCAGTTCCGGTTTGAAAGTTCTGCTTCTCATTTTGAGCTGTCCCGGTTTGAAAGTCCCGCTTCCTTAAATAGAAAATTTATCTTCTACTTTATACATTATCTCTCATATTTTATAAACTATTTCTCCTACTTTATCCAATCACATTCATGATTTATTATCTTATTTACTACTTTATCACTTTTTTCTTAAAACTTGTGCCCGATCCCGCGGGACTTACAAACTGGGACGATGGGAGTATTACAATTATGTTCAGTTCAGATCAGTTCAATTCAATTCAAGTAATTATACATAAAGAGAACTGAGCCTAATTATTGATTAAGTAACATATTCGAAAATAGATAAACATTAACTTTTCCGTTGCGATTGAGAATAATAAGTTTTGAAATATTTGACTTTTCTTCTTCAACTTATATATTGTTGTAATGTTAACAAGTTCGACAAATTAAACACAAGTTAATATAGATATCGATAGAATTGTACAGCAACATATCAAATATAACTTAAAAATCATTATACGGAACCGAAACACGCTTCGCACGCATAGCATGTGACGTAAATCTAGTATAATCTATTTCAATTAAAATATTAATATGGATATTGGTTTTGTGATGAACCCGAACTTAGGCCTTGGTAATATAGTATATTGGGCCTTAGAAATCTAGTATACCTGAATTTGGGCCTTGGTCTATATGGAAGTAGGCCTTGGTAATATAGTATATTGGGCCTTAGAAATCTAGTATACCTGATTTTGGGCCTTGGTCTGTATGGAAGTGGACATCTTCACTTTACTAGTCATGGAAAGTAGGCCACATGATTAATCCACCAATTAGCCAACAAATTAATATTTGCAACGTTCTCCACATTGCAATTCTCATCTTTGAAACATATCCATTTTTTAGCATTTAACTTGATCATGCGATCAAATCAACTATGTTGTCATATTAAAGCGTTCTTTAAATGATATATAGTTATGAACATTAATTTCCGGTTATTCTATTCAGACTTCATAATTATGAACATTACTATAAAGATTCTTTATATTAACAGCAATCACTTGACAAATCATATTTGCATTGGTAAAGTTACATGTCTTGCATGGCTTATCTTCATAGTCTCTGTGCTTTTCTCTTACTTGCTGGTGTATACACGAGCAATGGTGCACAACCCTTTGCTACAACTTTCGACTCCAGCTGGGGACATGTTACTGTTCTTGATCAAGGATCACAGGCTCAACTCGTAATCGATGAACACTCAGGTTTTAATCGTACTTTTTAATTTGTATATCACACATGATGTTTCAAATTTATCTATAGGCACGTAAAAGTGTGTTCCTTTAACATAATTATTTGTTCGCGAACTCTGTTTCCAAGCAGGAGGTGGGGTTACATCGAAATTGACATATGCATCAGGTCGTATTGGGATGGCAATTAAGATGCCAAAGGTTTCTAAGGGAATCATTGCACATTTTATGTAATATTACATGAGACTTTCATATGATGTTTTACTTCTGTGATAGAATGTGAGAGTTCATAACTCAGTTTTTTTTCAGTTAACCTCCGAGAGTTTTGGAAAGCACGATGGGAGGCATGATGGGCTTGATTTCGAGTTTATAGGCTCTGACAACCAACAATATACACTGAGTACTAATGTGTTCGCCCAGGATTTCGGATCCAGGAAGCAACAATTAAACTTGTGGTTCGACCCATCATCAGATTTTCATGAATATGAGTTTCTATGGAACCCGAAACAGATTAAGTAATTTCTCTATATTACACTCACTTCCACTAGACCTAAGCCTGGTTCATTTAAGATTCATTTGAATTCCTTTCGCTCGGTTGATCATTATCATTCTTTCATTCCAACTAGGGCTTTAACAGTCATCAGTTTCGCTACCTACTTCTATGATAGGTTCTTCGTAGATGGCGTGCCAATAAGGGTGTTCAAGAACAATAAGAATATTGGAGTGAACTATCCTGTACTCCCAATGTATGTAGCAGCTAGCTTATGGAACATGTAGCAGTGGCTTGGTCCCGTTGATTGGAGCTAGGGACCATTTGTGGCTAGTTATCATGGATTCGACATAAATGGTTGTGTTTTCTCAAAATCCAACCTTGCAAGTTGTTACTCTGAGAAGAATGAATGGAACAGGCAAGGCAACTGGCAACTCAATGTGGAGCAACTAAAAGCATACAATGACATCAGAAAAAGGTATATGAAATACGACTATTGCCAGTCAAAAAATGGAGCAAGTTTCGTGGAGTGTGCAGCTAATACTTAACTGAAGTTTGTCAAGAAAGAACGGGTGCAGCCTCATGGTTATATAGTACTTTCTATTTTGTGTACATGTAGGATGTAGCAAATAATGAATGATGCATATGAATTTTAACTTGGATTATAAGATAGCTAGTTATTAGCATTACCAAGAACATGTCATGTGTAATTGTAGCTCTTCTCTAAATAAACAAGATCAGATTGTTGAGTGTACGAATCGAATTAAGACAATTTTGATTAAACTTGTGAAGTTTTGGAAACTATACGGTGTTAACTGCACAAGTCAAAGTTTGAAGGAACTAGTTTGCAATTTACCAAAGTATGCTATCTTGACTTAACAAATTAAACGTTGACTAAAGTGGGATTCATCCCCAGTTGTTGATTGCGATGGTTGTAGTTATGATTGAAGGATTCCTTTAAATTGTGAACAAAACACGATTTCGTATATATATTGCAGACTCTTTAACATTTTTGTTTATTCTAGTTGAAGGATTGCATCATTTTCACTATTAGATACATAACATACAAATTATTTGCAGTATTCTAATGCACTTGTCTTCACAAAGGTGGAATTTTTGATTTTGTAAATTTCTTTCTTAGGGATATTGGTATATAATTTGAGTGGTCTTTTTCAATTGAAATTGAATGTTCTTTTATGACATGTTCGATTTGAGTGGAGAGATGTCCGTTCTAACGGTACAACAAACAGGGCCTTAGCCTTTGTCTTTGCAAGTATTCTGGTGATTCTACGTGCCCTTGGCATTCTTGTTGCACGATTTTTTCAGCCT
This sequence comes from Plantago elongata, assembly GCA_036897095.1. Classification (NCBI taxonomy): domain Eukaryota; kingdom Viridiplantae; phylum Streptophyta; class Magnoliopsida; order Lamiales; family Plantaginaceae; genus Plantago; species Plantago elongata. The sequence goes on from JAYMSP010001239.1 coordinate 9,007, forward strand.
CTTTCTTCTCAATCGGTCTAGAATGTCTTTGTCGAAAAATTCACAAATAAATTTTGCTTCAATCAGCTTCCTCTTGGGGCATTCATGTATTTGACTTCCCAATAGAATCTCCCCATATATGAATTCAACTTTGAAATATAGAGCAATATATGGTTGCTTGACACCTGAAATCCTTGCAAATTAGACATATAATACTTAATTTTTCATATAATACTTAGTTCTCTCATTTGCTTCATTTACTAATTATACACACCCTACATTATAAAACAATGTTAACGATAATCACATAATGAGGTATATATACTCCCCCAAATCAACAACCAAAAATTAATTCAAAAATACGGATTATTAATTAATTACATTTAAAAACCAAAGCAAAAACATATCAATTACATAGACCAAACAACTTTCCTATGTTTTACTTCAAAAAAAGTTAAATTCATAGATCAATATGTGATTAAAATCATCTAAGATGATATTAATGTGATATTGTTGATTTAACGGGGATTCAAATACAATTAGAGCATCTAATGAGGAGTCCAATACAATACACTCTTCTACGAATGTATTGGACGTTTTTCAAAATCAACTTCTCGAATTTAAGTGGTCTTTATTTCTCCACAGTCCGCATCAATTTTTATCACCAAATTCAATCGGACACTATCAAATCTTCATCAGAAAACGTCCTTTACAACGGTTATTTTTGACATGAAGAAATTCGAACGGGTGATCTGACTATGATTGAAACACTGGAAATAAGCAACTGGCAATTCAAGGTGCTTGCTTCAAATTGCTAGCTGTACATGTTTCAATAAAATTCAAAATCCCACCAAGTTCCACCAAACTTCCCAAATATTGCAATCCCACCCCAAACACGCCCACAATCCTAATCCTACTCACACCATTCCAACTCACCACCACACCCACTAGTCACCTGCCACGTATCCTCCATGCCGAAACTCGTTCCACTCTTTCCCCAACTCCATTCCTACCCCTCAAAATCCCAAGTTCCCCAAAACACCCTCCCCCATTCCCTATATAAATAAACCCCTTCCATCTCCCCAAATTCATCCACAACCAAAAATCTTCATATCCAAAATCAATTCCTCTCCATTTTCAGGAACTGGCGATATCTCAGGAAATTACTCTGGAGGATTCTCGAAACAAAGGGGTGGTGACCGCCCTCTATGACGCCTTGAACTGCCGCGACGCCGCCAAAATCCAGTCAATCCTCGCCGCCGACCTCGAGTGGTGGTTCCATGGTCCTCCTTCTCACCAGTTTTTGATGCAAATCCTGACCGGTGTCAAGCAACACGACTCCTCCTCTTTCCGATTCTATCCTCACAGCGTCACCGCCTTCGGATCTACCGTGATCGCCGAGGGGTTCGACCAGCAGCTCTCCATCGCCTGGGTTCACGCCTGGACTGTCTCTGATGGGGTAATCACTCAGATTCGTGAGTACCTCAATACTTCTCTTACTGTTACCAGATTTGGGAAAGCTAGTACCAAGCAGGATTGTACTATTTCCACTCTGCATTGCCCTTCTCTTTGGCAGAGCAGCTTTTCGGATCGGGTCGGGAAGTCCATTCCTGGTCTCGTTCTTGCTATTTGAATCCGTATCCGGTTTAAATAAATCACGTGTGGTTTTAAATTTAGTATAGTTTGAGTGTGGTTTGAGTTTATGGGGTGAGGGAGAGCCGTTAGAGATGTGAGATTGACGGCTGTGATTGAATAGGGGAGTTATTATCTGCTGCTTTTCGTTTTTTTTTCTTTAAAGTTTAGTTTGACTAGGGTGGGACCAGCCTAGACGATGATGACGTCAGTCGTGGGACCCACCTACAGCTTTGAGCTTGTTTGGTTTCGTGTTGGTTGCTTGTTGAATAAAAAAGATGGTTTGAATTTAGTTCTGCTGTTTTTGTTTTTACTTTGTGAATTCGTAGCTCAAATACAAAATGGGCAGGTAAATCACTGTTTATAAAATGACAGTTCATTACCAAACTAAGATATCAAAAGGCATTTGAACTGAGATACTTCCGGGAAAAAAGAAAAAAAAGCCAGAATTTAGTGAAATGCCAAAATACTTGTGAATATTACAAGTCTAGAGACTTCTTTAAATTGAAAAGGATAGGGAGAAATAATTTAACTGGATATTTGGCACAAACGATTTATTTAGATATAACTGATAAATTTTAATTAAGTTCATGAAATTAATACTTGGACTAGGATTAAAATTTTGTATAATTGTGTTTTTTAGGTTTGTTTGGTATGTTTTTGAGTTAATTGAGAAACTAACAATGTTGTATCGATTGTAATAAAGTAATTAAACGAAAGGAAAATCCGAATCAATTAAGTCTGTTTGTTATATGGTTGTAATAAGTACATTCGGCTCGATAGACAGTGATTTTGGCTAAAATACATTTCAAATATACTTATTTCAATTTCAATTCAAACACAGTTTCACCAAAATCTATTTAAATATTCATTTAAATTTTATATCAATCCGCTCCTCGAATCCGAATCAACGTAAACACTATTTCAAAGCGCCCGTAATACTGTGCATGAGAATCCTGTGGAGAAACATGAAATAGAATCCATATGATATGGGAACATTGTTTAATATATCAACCAAAAGAGCAGAGTATCTTGAAAGTGACAACCGATTTCGAACTTCACCGACTAATGTCTACCGAAAGCTGAGGCATTATAGATATGGTTCAGACGTAGAAAAATAAAAATACTTTACTTTTGTGCACTAGTGTCCAAATTTTCAGTCCCTCGGTGCACACCTTGTTTTCGAAACTACTTCAACAAAGTCCAGATATGCAACCAAGCTGAGGTGGGTGGGAAACGATGAAAGCAACAGGCGGTATTTGGCTTTGCGTCCAAAAAGCTAAGAATTTCAATGGACGATTTACTTAAATTTCGAATTTCACAATTTCAATTGCATTTTAATGTATAACATTAATTAAAAATTATATTCAAATTAAAATAACTCAATTACAATTTTATGCTAAATGTTTTTTGTTATCACTTTTTTAGAAAAATTATTACAATTATTAGAAACATAACATTTCAACAAAGAAGGGCAAATTGAACTATGAAACATATTTCATGATTGTATTATATATGTATTATTATATACTAATGACATATTAAAATATTATGATATTCTCTATAATTTCTTAAAAATACATGTGAAAATACGAGGACATGTTAAGTTGCTCATACTTTGACAAAATTAGATTATTGAAAAAAATATTTATATAGAAGTATATGTTAAATTTAAATTTTTGACAGTTGGTATGGTTAATTTTTAAATTTAATTTTGGAAATAGATATATTTGACATATTATATGTGATCATTGGATTCACGATCTGTCAATGTCAATTGAGTTTACTAAGAGTGGTATATCGTGTTAAAATTACACGATGAAAATGGAAATTATGTAAATGTATTGGATAACTCATTCCACACGTTGTTGGAATTAACTTGTCAATGATAATAATAGGCCGCCGGCTATCTCGACTTGTATAACAGCCAATTTAGATATCAACCCATTTTACTTATCAATCGAACGCTATCTCATTCATATCATATCCATTCTAATTTCTTACACAATAGGCAATAAGATAGTCATGTTACACTACAATACTACTTTCCGTACTTGCAGTCTTTAGTCTTTAATATCAACTGTATTCAGGGACGGAGTAAAGATTGAAATATTAGGAAGTTCGCGACACTAAGGGGCTGATTGGCCTGTTTTAAATGCTCCAATTTAACTCGATGAACAGTAATTTGACCTAAAATACAATTTAAATACTAACATTTCAATTCTATTCCAAACATAATTTTATCAAAATCCTCATTCAAATGTCATCCCAATCAGCCCCTAAAATTTAGAAAAGAGAAGTTTTATTTTGATAATTTAGAATTTCGTCCCTCCGATTCCATGAAATAATCTCATACATATAATTTTGTCACACTAAAATTCAAGTTCTGAGCTGTATTAAATTATAAAATACAAATAATAATATGTTGTAATTAAAGATGTCATTTGATCAAATTATTAAACCAAGCTGTCTATTAGTAGTAATCAAAATAGCTAAGATTTAAAACATACTTGCATCCATTTATAATTATCAATTCAACTGGACGCTTTTTTTCATAAAAATAATTACAATAAATATTTTGATGCAGTGCACTTGTGACTAGTGCACATCACAAATAAAATATAGAAAAGTTCTTTTGTTTTACGCTTCAACTATTTGGGGAATGAATACAAACTTGACTTGGAAATTTTGAAAATGACGGTATTACTGAGGTATCCGTAAGAACTTCTTAAATCTTAATCATCATTATCTTCATTATTTTATTAATTTCATCGTAACCACTTGGAAAACTTAGCCAATCATGCATTACACCCACGTTTATTGTATGTATGTATATATTGAAATATTCGGTTTATAATTAAAGGATTATTAAAACAAAGGTCACCTACCTAAATAAGGTTGAAATTACACCGTCTCTAACTTATGGTGACACCCTACGTTAAGTGAACTAATCATGTGGTCTAATTAAAAGTCATCAAGAAGACAAAAGAAAAAATTATACACAAATCTTTAAGTGCATTCGAAGCTACATGCAAATTTTATTTTTTACAATTTAACACGTAAATATCGATCAACGTATCAAATCAACACACATTTAAACAGCGTGTTTTGACCGATTGACGTGTAGTTTATTACACACGAATAAGCTTTTGCCATTGAAAAACAACTTCCCACTTATAAATCAGCCCCAATTCTCTAATCGTAAAATATCCCTTCATTGTCTTCAACAAGTTCTAGTCAGGTGTGGGTTAATATCAAGTGTCAATATTTTACTGTGTAAATAATTTTACAACTAAAATATTTGTTTACTAATAATACTCCCTCCATCCCACTAAAAATTAATTATTTACATATATTAAAATACTATATGTCTAAGTCATGACCAACTTTAATTTGACTAGTTGATGTGATAATGAATGATGAATAATAATCGAATCTTTTACATTCCAGTACAGAATTTGAACCGTGGTTTGCTTTAGATACGGTGCTTTATTTTCGTTACATTGAGCTACATTTGTTGATTTAAAAACACTTGTTTAATGAGAAATGTACTAAAAAGACACTGTTCACCCTAGATTGGGCTAGAATGAGAGTAGCTGGATTTGTCCCCCAACTTTCCAAGAGTCACGTGATGTTGAAAGCCATTATTAAGTTGTGCAATTTTTCTAAAGCAATCAACAATATTACTGGGCGTTTACCATATATATAGTTTGGGCCATTATAATGGACCATCAAGGGTGCATTGTTTAGCCACATGGGCAAAAAACACCATTATATCTGAAGAACAAATGGTAACTACCTTGTTTAATGGAGAAGATCCCGATATCAGGCGAACAGATCTCGGTCGATTGGGCAAAAGCGGATCTTGGTCGCGAATTCTACGAGCGACGGAAGTGGCGGTAATGGAGTATAGCAGTGGAGGGTAGTGTGATCTCTCTGTTTTGCAAAAGGAAGAAGTTTTCAGATCTATTATTTTGCTCAAATTAAGTAAGTCACGTGACTTTGGTATTGTTTCTATAGACCAGATCTGACGATACAGTGCAGCGAGGGGCTCCAGTGAACCTATAGCAACTAGGTCAGCACCTAGTATTGTAGTTGACTACGAGAGGGAAGTAAAGTACGTATCTAAGCCCCACACGAGTCCAACTATTGTACTGGGATGTTTCTCGCCCTCAACAATATGATTGGATCTTCAATATATATTATCAACATTAGGGTCCCCTGCATAAAAATGTTAAGAGCCCTTTTTCAGTAGAGAAATACCACAATCCATTATTTTATAGCGTTACCTTAAGAATTTCTATAATTAAAAAAATAAAATAAATTATTAAATTATTCGTAAAATTAAAAATAAATAATACAAAAAAGTGAGAGAATATAAATAGTTATAAACTATGAAAAATTTGTTGAAAAACTTAAGAAGTAGAGTTGCTTAGTTTAAAAAAAAGAAAGTGTTAAACTTTAAAAGATTTTAAATGGTAAATAGTAAAAAAGAACGGAGATAGTATGACTGTATGACACAAAATATTGTGCACGAGGCTATAAAATAATGTGTTTTAATACATGTACTATATATCTCATACTACTTTAGTTAATGTTTCAATTATTTAGGAATCGGATATAAATTTTAATAAAAATATGAACATATAATTAGTGAGAAATAGATTGATTAAATTAGGAGAAATAGTAAATGAAATATGAAAGATATTAAATAAAGTAAAATAAAGCAAGATCCTCCATTAAATGAATGTTTAATTAAATTTTAGATATAACAACATGATATGTGAGTAATGAAATTGAAACGGAGGAAATATAATGTTAGAATTAGAATTGATAATACAGCAATGGAGAAATGCACAAAACTCAAGTCACATACACTAGAGCTTGACCCTCACCCAACGCAAGAAGGTTTGTTGTATTCAACTTTTCTCACAATAGGTGTCAGTTTCAATACAATGAATCATGATACTTCTTTAACAAAATTTTAAAATGGAACACTTAACATTATAATTTATATTATAATTATTAGTTCAGATAACGGAAAAGAAAAATCGATTAGAGGAGGAGGTGATGATAGTCTTTTCAAATTTTTAATGATAAATACTATTTCTCAGAAACTGGTGTGTTTCTAAATTTAAATTCAGAGAGCGGAAAACTTAAGCGATAGATAAATGAAATTGTGCTTTTGTAATAGTAAATGTGTGTGTGTGTGTGTTATGTTGGAATGTAAATACAAAATAAGTAAATAACAAAACAATTATAGTAGTATCTGGAGGTGGCGTAATCCTCCAATTAATCAGCTTGCCCTTTCTGAGACCTGAAATTCACTAGAACAAACAATTGAATTCTCCTAACAATTAATCCTATTCTAAGATCCCTAAAATAAATGGTTCCCAACCAAATGTTCCTTGAGTTATTCCCTAGCTCCTAGAGCCAAGTACTTCATGCACTCAAAATAATCTTGGAGCTATTTCTTGATTTTCCAAATCAAGTACTTCCATGTACTCCACGCCTTAGTAGTGTTGGTTATAAGTTGATTGTCAAGAAAGTTTCTCGTATAACTTTTCAACTTTATTTTCAGAGAGCTTAGAAGAGATAACACTACTTGATACACTTATTCAATGTATGGTAGGTCCTCTTTTACTGACCCAAGTAATTGGTATCCGTTCTGGATAATGAGCTTCATAAAGGGTATTCGAAAGTTCAACTCTTTCACGACCAATCTCTTATTATAGGTTGAGGTCACTTAGATCTACTAGTGATTCTTTGAGCTTTTCAGTCACAACAGTAAGCTTGGAGAATGATAGTGAGATGCTTGAAAGAATACTTTGCTTTGGTAAATAAATATGAGTATAGTTCGTGTGTGTATTTTTCAGCTTCTAAGTGGTGATATTTATAGATGAATATGAGAGTCGTTTGAATAGAATCTGTTAGACCTTTTCAAAATTCAATCCGCTGATATCTCGAAATGAGTACTCAGAAGTCTCTTTCTCATTTTTCGGAGAGAACTATGCATTGAGCGACTTTCCAGCTGGTGTACTTTCCGCACTGTACTATTTCTTGTCATGAGCCTTACTGAAAGCTGGCATGCTCCTGAACTCAGTGATTCATATGTTCAGAGACTTATATGTGCAATATATACACTATACAATATGCTTTCTGATCATAGTCTATCTGAGGAGACTTAACATTTGTCTTCATAAACTCGTGCAATTTTCAGTCTTCAAATCTTCAATTAAAATCAATTTCTAGGATCCTTCTTCGAAATATAAAAATATATTCAGTGACTTATAATCCTATTAGAAATATTATTAGACTAACATATAAAGTGATTTCATCTTTCACAATGTTTAAGTGAATCAATAGTACTAGTCACCTTTCTGTACTAAGATAAGTTATATGGTGATTGATCAAACATGTTAACAAATATTCCTAACAATAATGATTTTATGTTAATCGGTAGATCAATGTGAAAATAATTGATCCAAAAATATTTAAATAATAACATGAGTATATATGTCCTTGTAATTAGAGATGGCAATGTGCCGGGTTGGATTTCTGGAGGCCCGTTTTTGGCACGGCCCATGTTCTCGTACGGGCCGGGAAGTTAGGCCCATGCCCATGCCCTGTATGGGTTAGGTCGTTGGGCCGGTCGGGCTTGTTAATCTGTTGCTAAATTTTTAGATTGATTAAAAAAATTGTTGTTTACATACATGAATAATTATGTTATAATTACATGTAGCATAGTTGGTTAGATGTATAAACATTTATTTTTAAGAGCAAGGTTCAATTATTATTTTCAACAATTTATTTTTATAAATTTTGAAATATACTTACTTCATTTCAATATGATACGATTATACGACAGTCGTTCATGTACATTTTATTTAACTCATTTCAAAATAATTATTTCTATTAGTATATTTTATGTTATATATTGTATATAACATTATTCATATTCATATCCAATATTAATTTCATTTTATGTAAAACTCAAGAGCTAAGCAAAGTATTTTAATATTAGTATATGAAAAGTGCATACTAATATACTAGTATGAAAGTGTATATTAAAATTTTAATTATATATTGTGAAGTATAAATTTATTTAAACATTTCGTCAAATATAAAATTTTAAATTGAATACTTATAATTAGATATATATTAGCTATATAATATACAAATATATTGTGTGTATGTACTACAGGCCGGGCCCGGGCCAGGACAGACTTTATGTGATCAAATTCAGGCCCGGGTTCGAGTCAATGGGTCTAAAATTATGCATAAGCCCAGACCATGGTTGATTTTGGGTCGGATTAAAATCCGTTGGCTGGGCCCGGCCCAGGTTCGAGCCCTAGAGTAGGGGTGAGCAAAATTAGGACCGGACCGAAAAATCGGTCCTTGGTCCGGTCCGGGCCCAATTCAGTCCGGTCCTCGGTATGAAGAATTTTAACATTTCATTCCTCGGTCCGGTCCGGTCCAAAAACCGACAAAACTGCGTGTCCACCGACCGGACCGAGATTAGAGTATATATATGATTTTTCTCCTCTCCTCCCATTAAACCCTAATCCCCAAATCCAAAAACAGCCTGACTGCTCTTCTTCCACCGCTCGTCCTCCTCCTCCTACCGCTCATCCTCCAACCGCTCGTCCTACTCCTCCCACCGCTCATCCTCCCACCGCTCGTCCTCCTCCTCCCACCGCTCCTTCTCCCATTGCTCGACTGCTAATATCAGGAATCCCATATGATGACCTATAAAGTGTCTCTTACTTGCTGAGATCTGGTTGGAGCCTTGGAGGAGCTCAGAACAGAAGAAGAAGAGAGCGACGGGAAAGACGTAGAAGAAGAGAAGCTGAGATCTGGTTGGAACAGAAGAAGAAGAGATCGACGGGAAAGACGAAGAAGAAGAGAAGCTGTCCGGATGTTAAGAAATGTAGTTTGATTGGTATTCTGTATATGTGTTATTGCAACTTGCAAGGAAGTGATAATAGTAGTAGTCCTTATCACTTATCAGTGTCTTAGTGATGAAGATGAACAGTTCACTGCTGTTTCTATTTTTGCTATTTCTTTTATTATTTTTTTTTGTAAAAGTCGATCCGTTTGGCCCAAGCCCGAAATCGGACCGACTTTTTCGGTCCGGTCCGGACCGGGACCGATCCAAAATCGGTCCGGTCTTCGGGATTCAAAAAAATCAAAATTCAATCCGGTCCAAAACTGATCTGGGTCTGGACCGATACTCACCCGGGAGGAATAGGCCAAATTACCATCCCGGTTGCGATTTGTTTCTATTGCCTTCTTCCTTTTTAAGTTATAAAGTACCAAAGAATATGCCTACTTTATGCTACGAATTCTATAATCAATTCCTCGTAAAACTAGAGGCCTGACATTGATTCATCCGACCTCATTATCAACACATCGGACAATAATGTCGCCAATCAGATTTGTGGGTCTCCTCCTCATGTTGACAAGAGTGTACAAACAAATGCATAGGTTAATGCTACGTGATTATCCGCACAATAATGTATTTGGAATAAAATGAAATATCTTAACAACTATTCTTATCAATTTTTAGAAAATATGGTTGATTGACAGTAGGAACGGACGCAGAAATATATATTAGGGATAGTGAATTTTTTATCATAAATTTAATTAAAAAAATTCACTATTACGTTTTCAAAACTCATATAGTAAAGAACAATGTTTATACTATAATTATTTATATTATGTTCTCATAAACGGGGGAAATTAGATATAATATAGCTTTGTTTAGATTGAATAATTTTTTTAAAGTATATTAAGTAAATGAATTTACCATTGAATAAAAAGATAAAGAAACAAATAGAGTTAAATGAAATAAAGTTAAGTATTTATAAAATATGATTGTGAAATGTAAACTAAAAGAACATTAAAAAAGAGAGAAATAATAAAACAATGTTACTGAATCATAAAGAAATAATGAAAAATGTCAAGTAAATGGTAGAAATTAGAAAACAATATAAACAAAATGTTTGGAAAATCTAGCACTACTGAGAATCAAACTTGTGATTAATTGGCAGGGGAAGACCTTCTGGAACATAGGTGCACCAGCTAAGCTATATCAATTTCTTTCATAATTCAATCTTGCTAAATATATCACAATTCATTAAATTTTTAGAAGGGGTATAATAGGCATTTCATGTCCAAAATCGAGGGACCGCGATTGTGGTCCCTGAAATGTATGTGGGTCCGTGCTGATTGATAGTCCATGAATCAAATCGGTTTGAGACACTTATTCCGTCTGCTTTAGATCCAATTTTCCTATTCGCATATATATGTGGTGTGGATATTGGAGTTTTGAAACCTTAGGGCAACTATGTCACAATTGTCTTAGGTTGTGCTCTCTTAAATTAAAATTTATTGAACTGAACGGAAGTAAGGTATAAATTATAACTAACCGAGTTGAACTGAACTAAACTGATTTTCAGTTGAAGAGAATGTTAGGTGTCTTTCGTAAATATCAGCAGGTGGGTAGTGTATTGAAGATGAAGATCTGAAACAGGACACAACAACAAACAAATAATATTTATATTGTTGAGCAGAGGGTGGCCCTCGGTCCTTAAGACTTTATTTGTCCCGCTCTGGTGCTCACGATTTATGTAACAAATAGTCTCTCAAGATAAAACAACAGTGGTGAATTTGATCTAGCACTAAACACTAACTATGACAAACTACTATAATATGGAAGAACTGAAGAACATCCAACACCCATTACGTAAAAAAGCAGCAACTCTATTTTATACTTCTTTATCCTCTAATACGGTTAGAAAATTCTAAGGAAAATTCATATTCAATGTCCTTTAAACTTCACACAAGTTACTTAGGACTTGAAACTCGTAAATGATATTCTCTAGGGGATACTCCACCATTCTCCTAGGAGAGACTCCACCATTCTCCTAGGAGAGAATATGTGAATGGATTGTTTCTTGATTTAAACTGAAGTAGGGGAACTCATATATAAATAAATATGCAAAAGACGTGTTCAAGAGAAACAATTGTTCACAAAGGATTCTATCTGGCACCGAGTTTAACCCAGACGTCATTAAGAAATGTCACAACAGTTATTCACCATTTTGCCTTTTCTTTGAACAAATAACCTTCTAATCTCCTTTTACACATCTTTTTATCCATATATTTACATTTATTTTGTCGATTTATCACAACTTCATTGTAAATACCATCGTATTAATAATTACAAGCGGTCTCTTTATGCGTTAATTTCTCATTCATCTTAAATCCGAATTGAGTAATTAAAGATACTAAACACACTTTAATTAAAAATTCCAACAATCCCCCACATGAATGAAACTTCATGCACACACGTGCTTCACGCACTTCAGTTTTTCAGCGAAAAATCATATTGCGTCGGGATAGATTGTCATCGACATTGAATCGTCCCTAGTAGAATACCATCGGATTTACTTGCCACACGGTTTCTTGAACCGGTCGGCGTTTTGTGTAAACCAAGACAATGATATCAACACAATAATTCTCCTTATTGCCCCAATCATATGTTTCATCCATTAAAGGCCTTGGACTCACTCTTGGATTCTTAAGTGTTTACGTTTGGAGCGGCCTAGACTTCACACTTAAATAGGTGATCTCGTTCTAAGAGCATCATGCCAAATGTCAGTGCTCCGCTCATTAGCTAAAGAGATTAAGAATCTCTTCAGAGATCATTAAGAGTTCGGTGACTCAACCTCCATCCGTTTCTGCATGAGCACTTAATGTCTTTCACATGGATGGCGCGGGTGAAGCAAAAAGCTCCTAAATGCTTTTACCTCGAAGTACAAAACTTCACGAGGCACAAACTGGTCCTCTTGGTTGCCCATTGAACCAAAATTTTGGGGATCTCCAGTCAATATGGTTGGGTGTCCGTTGTAGATTTCCTTAATTAGTGGGTCTTAAGCCCGATCCCCTAGACAAGCAGATCACATGATCGTTCAGGTGTAGCTTTTATTTAGAGGATCTACATGTTATCCTTTGATTTCACAAAATCAAGAGAAATAACCCACCTATAGATCAACTGCCGAATGATCTTATGTCTATGACACAAAATATAAACTAATCACATGACATGTAGTGTTTTGACATGTGCTCATGTGATTGTGTACATCAATCCATGTTTTACTTCCATCTATGCTTCATTAACAATCTATGGTATCTCCATGCCGGGTGAGACAACTCATTTGTTGTGACAACGACAAGGAAGTATTTTCGTTTGAGCAATCATGTTTATGCACTCAACATGTATCTTATGCTTATAAGGATATGCATCTTCATGATTAAAAACTTCATGTTTCACAAGTCAATAAGGAACACATCCTTAGTATATGTTATCTTCAACTTAAACTCATTTAGTTCAGTTCAACTCAGTTTAGTTTCATTCAGTTATTTTTAGTTTTATTCAATTCAGTTCTGCTTAGTTATAATTTATACTACTCTTTAGTTCAATTTTATTCCTTTTAATTTAATCAAGTTCAGTTAGTTCAGTCAATTGGATATAACATATTCTTCGGAATGAGCATATTTGATATATTAATACAACTATTAAAAGGAATAGGAAAGTAAGGCATTGTTTTTTTGGGATGACATGTACTCCACTTATTCAATTAGCAATATAAAGCAGCTTTAGTCTTTCGGTTCGCTTTGTTTTCGTTCGTTAATTATCTACCACAAGCTGCATGCTCTCAATTAGTTAATTACCTTTGTATTGTAGTAATAAAGTGGTAATATATATGTGCTCTGGTGAGTACTGATAAGAAGATCAATACACTAAGCAACATATAAAGCCAGCTTTTGCTCCAATATCAAACCTATCACTTTCTATACCTTCAATTATTGTATAAAAAATACAATTGATTTTGACATGTTGCTTGAGTTTTATTAGTGGCGCTGGTCCATATTATTAAAAGTAGTCCATACTTGCAGGTTCCTGGAAAGGGAAACTTTCATGGGCTAATGTTTTATGTATCACATAAATTAAATACTTTCTTGAAAATGATTAACAGACAATATTAATTCAATTTCGAATGTATAATTGGAAACATTGCATTACAACTGTTTCAAACCCTCGTACCAAATGTCTCAGAAATTCATTCGAGTCATATGGAGGTTAAAATAAAGGGAAAATTACATATATCACATGTTAAATGTCCATGTTGCAGATGACTACCATTCAGATCAACAATTACATTAAGGTCCTTAAATCTGAAATTTCGTTGACCAAATAAGTTGCTACAGTAACTTGAAATAAAACCAAGCAGCCCCTTAATCAATATTTAAAAAATTGTAAAAAGTCCCCCATTTATTCTTCTCTTCTCTGTTCTTCTTCTTCTTCGTTATTCTGCTCGCAATCGGTGGTGGTGAGACGGAGGATTGTGGTGGTGGTGGTGGTGATGTAGAAGACTGGTGGATGAAGGTTGGAGGAGGTTGAACCCGTCAGTGAGGTCGGATAAGATCAGTGGTGCCGTGGTGGTGACCTTCGGTGAGGGCGGATCTTCTTCTTCTTCTTCTTCTTCAATTTATTTCTTCTTCTTCATTATTCAACTTGCAATCGGTTTAGTGGTGGGAGTAATTGGTGGCGGTGGTAGTGGCAGTAATAGGTGGTGGTGGTGAGACGGATTGTGGTGGTTGACTGGTGGTGGTGTGAGACGGAGGATTGTGGTGGTGGTGAGGCGGAGGAATGTAGTGGTGGACGTTTGGTGGTGGTGAGGCGGACGACTGTGGTGGTGGACGTTTGGTGGTGGTGAGGTGGACAACGGTGGTGGTGGTGGTGGTGAGGCAGAGGACTGTAGTGGTGGACATGTGGTGCGGGTGACTGTGGTGGTTGAACAGAAGCCATTGATTTATTGTTGCAGGGACTGAAATGAAAGTTATGAAAACTAGAAACCCTTGTAGTTGAGAATTTGATATTCAAAACGTTCTAGGGACTAAATTGAACTCTAAAAAATTTGAAGGGTGATATTTTAAAAAATAGAAAGTTGAAGATGATATTCTATTTTGTTCAAGGACTTGAATTGTAAATAGGTTGTTTGGTCCATTTCAAAATCTGAGAATTTAATGAGGGAAAAAATAATTTTTTATTCATTTAATTCGCCAAAAGTTAAATTCGTGAACTCAAATGTAATTAAAATTTATCGATCATGACTTACATGTTATTATTTGATTAACGAATATTCATGTTTAATAAGAAAATCTAATAGGGGTACTTAACGTAATTTATCCTAAAATAAAACATAATGGCATTGCCCTATAAAGCCGGTTTCATGGTAATTGACCGGAATAGTTGTACGTAGCATAATTAATGTATACTATAATCCAATTAAGAGATGGGTAGTTGTGATATGGGACACAATCTTAATTAGTGATCTTATAAATTATTTATCTACGTCCATTTAGTAAAATGACTTCAAATCTAATTAAGACGTCAAAAGTTTAAAGGTGACTTGGTAAAAACTAATTTATATTGATAAAGTATTATAGTGATAGTGAGTATAAATAATCTAACCGATCAATTGTCCATATTGTTATTTTCTAGTACTATATTATAAGCTCTACTGATTTTGAGACATGCGCATAGCAAGATGTGATGTGTTTCCAAATTGATTTGGAGCTCTGCGGGATGTATCTCTGTTTAAGATTTTCATGTGTTTCCTAGCTTATTGATTTAGAGATATGCTTATGTGCATGAATTTGATGTGTTTCACGTTAATTAAATTGAGTGAATTATATGGTCATACGGGAATTGAAGATCTGATAAGAAAATAATTCCCAGTTCTTATAAGCTATAATATAAGATATTACCCCGTTCACGGTGAACGACCGTTTAATCGGTCGCGACCCCTGTCGCGATTAATGCTGCCCACTATGAACGGCGGCGGAGCAGCAAACTCGATCGGTTGCTTTGCAACCAAACGAGTTATCGTTTGGGGCGGGGCCCGGTCCTGGGCCCAGCCCCAAACGGTAACTATGCCAGCCGTTTGGCTGGGACACGTGGCCGGTCCTTATTGGACCGGTCACATTTTTTTTTTTTAAAAAAATCCGTTTACTAAAAGAAAAAAAATACCAACAGTTATATATTTTTGAGATTTATAAATAAACACCAAACTTAATATATTTCTCCACACCTCCAATTTCACCCTTCTTTCTCTCTTTTAAACTCAAAATACTCTTAAAAACCTACAAAATATCACTTTGTCAAAATGTCTTCTTCATCACATCACTCCGAGGAAGAGGTGTTCATGTCCGATGCGGAGTCCGAATCTGAAAGGTCGGCATTCGAACCCATTTCCTATAGTTCAGTGATGACAAATAGATTCTTCAAGTCGATATTGCCGAGGTACATTACCGAGTCTTCCTCATCACAACCGAAGGAGAAACACACTCACACATACATAAACCGAAGACGCGAGAAACATCATGCTCAAATTATGAAAGATTACTTCGCCGACAATGTCGAGTACACTCCAAAGCAATTTCTCCGGAGGTTCAGAATTACGAAGCCACTGTTCATGAGGATCGTTGACGCGGTCTCCGACAATGATCGATCCAGACTACTTCAGGGTTGGCCCAGATGCTACCGGTCGTCAAACGCTCTCCAATTTGTAAAAGTGTACTGCGTCGATTAGGATGCTCGCGTATGGTTTAGCTACGGATACTGTTTACGAATATACAAGGTGTAGTGAAACTGCTACTTTGATTGCATTGAACAAGTTTTGTGATTCTATCCTTGCGGTTTTACATGCGAAGGGCTAACGAAGAAGACATCAATCAACTTCTCGCAATCAATGCCAAGGCTTTCCGGGAATGATTGACTCGATCGATTATATGCATTGGGAATGGAAGAACTGCCCGATGGCATGGAAAGGTCAATACCAAGGAAAAAGTGGTAAGCGGGCGCTCGTTCTAGAAGCTGTTGCTTCACACAACACTTGGATTTGATACTCTTTCTTTGGAATGTCAGGTTAATTAAATGATCTTACTATTGTTGCACCTTCACCGGTGTTTGATGATCTTCTAAATGGTGTAGCTCCTCCGTTAAACTTTGAAGTGAACGGTCATCACTACAGCATGGCGTACTACCTAATTAATGAGATTTATCCAGCCTGGGCAACATTTGTCAAGTCCATCAAAAATTCAGTTACTCACAAAGAGACCAAGGAGAACCGATGGTCATGATCTCGACTGGGTGGTGGAAATCGAACAAAGAGAGAAAAACAGGAAGCTAATCAAACAGTGGGTTCGATTAGAAGGGAGAACAAATTCGGGCAGTTTTTGCATCCTGTTTGGGGAAGAAAGAGATCGAACAGTAGGTGCGATCCGGAACAAAAAAAACTGGTAGAATTTGGTGCTTGACCGAAAATGAATTTCGAAAACTGGGTGATGATCGATGCGGCTATTTTTCTGTCGGTGAGAAGAGAACAAAGATCGAGATCACATAATCGATCTGAGGACAGGGAAACGGCAAGGGATCGAAAATCAGCAGGGGGGAGAGGAATCGAGATTGCAGGTTGCTGTTTGGAGAAGAATAAGAATGAACATTGGGTTCGTGCTTTTTGACAGTAACACAGACAAGGTCGATGATCACAATATTATGCAGCGGAAGGATCTTAACCCTTTGATACCATGTAAGATTATTGAATAATCAATTGTGTTTGTTCATAATATTATATAGGGTATATATATAAAATATAAGAAGTTATGTCCAATCTAATTATAAATTAAAATAATAAGACTAATTTACTAAGACCCTTATAGATATAGATATATTTAATCTAATTAGAATTACATAAACTATTAAAAATCATTACAGGACTCATTAAACAAATATGCCCTATTATCTACCGTGCTCAAAAGGAAAATGAGTTGTATTATACAAATTACTTGTTAGTGTTTATTCTGCACTTGATCAACGATCATTTATATGAGTGTTTTCGTACTTAAGGTGAAGTCAAATTACACATTAGCTTTGGTACATTATGTAGTTATAAGTTAACTAGATCAGCTGACCTCCAATAATACTGAAATTAACTGTAGTGAGATAACCCATTAATCAAATCAATCATTTGTTAAGGTTGTCGCTTATATAAATCAGGCATGAATGATTAATGCAATGTGCACAAAGTTGTCCACGTCGATTTAATAATAATTTAGATGCATTATCATTATGCATGATTATATTTTGTACTGTAGAGTGACTGCCATTTATAGCAGTGGTTATTCGATCTTATCCAGCAATAAGTTAATCAATAATGCATTATATTTTATTTTTAGATGCAATGCAATTATAATATCCGGTCAGATAAATACTTATTATCAATAAATCTCCAATAAATCGGATGACAAATATCACCCGTTTCGAAGAATGAGACCCATAACCTCTTGATTACGTACGTGGTGTCTCAGCTTATCACTCGGTTACGAATGTTTTGACATCAATAATGCATTATTGTATTTCTAGTTATCGACAACTTCACACTCATTTATGATATATCTATTAGGATGTTTTTCAAACTGAAATAAAGATATCCAAATACTTTCATTAAAATTTTGTAATTTTATTTGATTTTCAAATAACATTTTACTTAAATTCAGTGTAGATCATGAAATTGAATATAGACTAAGTTGATTAGAATGAGTAAATAATTAAGAGGCATCAACTTTGAATCATTCTTTAACCGTTTAAGAAAAGAAGTGGGAGGCATCACCTTCACCAGTCAGAATTTGAAGGCAACTACTACACGAACAAACCGCATCAGATTTGCTGGCAACTGGTGAACTTGTCCCACCAATATGCTGCAATCACAGAAGCCTCCATCTTTGGGTAATTGGATGGTCTCACAAGATAATGGACAATATTTGAAGTTGGGATCAAGCCGCAGACAAAATGGTCTATCACATTCTTCTCATAGTTACACATCGTCTGAGGAAGTTGCTTCGAAATTACTTAATTGCCTACATGAAAACAATGATATCGACCGGCTGACCTCGACGTTTCTAGAAAATAGTATACCATTACTTGAACCATATCCATATTAAACCATGTCGAAAAAATATGCACTTTTCAATGTATACAATGTAACATTAAGGGATTGATTGTGATAAAATTTGAGTGGCATTTTTCAACTGAAATTAATTTCTTTTGTATACAAAATATTCAATTTGAGCAGAAGATGACAACTCCAACGATTTGACAAACAACCCCTAATATATATAAAATTACATTTCAGTGTATAAAATATTAACAATGATTAATAATAAACAACTACAAGTTCAAATCTTAGCTTCCAATTCAAACTAATTAACTATCACATTTCATTTTTACTTATAAACATTTAACATATTGTTAATTTTAAGTTATTTTTAATAATTTGTTCCCACATCCTGCTTACAATACTCCCACTTTCTTATATTAGTCTCCTTATAAGCTCACATTCAAGCTACAAAATATCAAATTCAACATTTGTACTACTTGTATTAGTGAAGTATTATTGTAACAATTCAACCACTAATCGGTTAAACTCCGACTCTTTGGGTTCATCGTGTTATTCAAGACCAATCTCTAGGTGAGATGTTAGTTTCACTATACTAACACAAGTTGTTTCCCGCACTCTTCGTCCTCACTCGTGCACAAACCGGAAAACTTTTCAGTTCGTCACTCATTATAAATTGTTTAAAACTGCATAACAAACACGCTTAACTCAAAAATTCTTATGGATCGATTCTAAAAGAGCATATGTTGGTATAAGTATCGTTCTCAATATATTTAAATTCACTGATATTTAACTTGAAACTTTGGGTGTTACATTCACTTTGTTCTCATTTGTATGCGAATCAGGATACTTAGCGGCTGTTTGGTACATTATTATAGTTAAATATGTTTGAATAATGAAGAATTGATGAATAGTGACTAAGTTATAGTTGAGTTGTTAGAATTAGTGTTTTGTATAGAATTGTAATTGTATATAGAGTATTGTAGGTTTGTTATATATGTTTTGTAAGAGAATAATGATTGGTGTAAGTAAAATGTGATAATTTGATTTGTTAATAATTGATTTTTAAGTTTGTTGTATTGAGAAGATTGGTTATATTTATAATTGTACAATTAAAATAATTAATTTTAAATAAAGAAGAGAGAAGGTGGCTTGAGAGAAATTTTTTTTTTAATTGGAAATGCATAATTGAATTATGAAACTAATTCCTCAATTACGATTGGATGAAAGTCAAATACATTATAAAATTTCTTAGTTATAATTGAATTTACAGTTATATTCTAATTAATTACCAATTGACACCTATTATAAGATTATCCTCGAATAAACACATTTTTGATTTTAAACTTTTATGAATAAATATTGAAAAGGAAATTGTACTTTATTTTATTTTGAATTCCTTTAAGAATTGTGAATGTGAACTTGAAATTATAGGGTTTTATAGAACTCAATTGGGCACTTTACTTATATAGAAAAAGACAAAACGTGAAAGACAATTCTTTGATAAGATAAAAACTTGTACTATTTCAAAGAACAGTTTAAATGGGGGCAAGCTGGATTTATGTCAAAAGCCAAACCGCGGGACAAAATTGAACTTGGACATAAATTTTGAATCATAAGGATCCAATTGAAAATATGCAAAGGTGCGTGAATGTTAATTTAAGGAGACAAAACTGATAATGTCGTGATTTGTGTACTAAATCTCATAAAGTTACCATACTTTTGGAGTGTTCGAAAGTACCTTTTTGAAGTGTTCGGAAAGACCTTTTAGAATACGTGTTATTTAATTTTTATATAAATATTATGAGTTTTATTTTTTACTAATATTTATCTAATTTTTCATGTTATGTCATACATTTGTGTCGAACTGTTTAATTTTAATAAGTATTTTATAGTTTTTACAATATATCATCTAGTTTTATAACTATATTGTCTAGCTTTATAAATGATCTTGTTTAATTTTATTACGTGTACATTAATTTCATTCGGTGTAATCTATATTGTCTAGTTTTTACATTATATTGTCTAGTTTTTACATTATATTGTCTAGTTTATAAAATGAACTCTAATTTTTACATGATATTAAATTTATAATTTTATTTAATTTTTACATTATATTGTTTAGTCTTTACTTGATACATTTTTAATAAATTAGAATTGAAATTTTCATGGGAAATCAAAGTTCCATCAAAGTTAAGTTGCAGAAAAATAAATAATTGTTTAGTTTATCATTTAATGGAAATTTTCTGAACTTTTAATGGAGAGGTCTTTACAAAAACGGACTTTGTGAGCATGCCTTAGCGGTTGAGCCTTACACAAGTCTCATGACGAGCGAGCCCATATAAAAGCCCAATAGACAGTAGCCATATGGTCGTAAATCCCATTTGGGGTTTTATACTCCGCCCAATTGTGTAGATAAAAATCTACACCTAGTTGGTGGCGCCGAAAATTTGGAGAATTAAGGGTTGCTGACGTTTTTAATTTAATATTTAAAAAACGATTATATATAATTTATATTCTATAATATAATAAAAAATTTGTATATCGTCACAATAAATATATAATTTTAGGTGTAAAACTTCTGCAATTTTTCTCTACGATACATTGTTTATCACTCTATAATAGTAGTTTCGGGTCGTTTTTTAAACTTTGCTTTCCAATTGGTCTGAGGAAGAATTTTCAATTCTCCTTTCCTAATTTACGTGACTTTCTAACTTTCGAACTATTAATGGATCACGACTCAAGACTTTAACTCTTTAAGACCATCTCAAACGTTGTTGGAATAAGGATTCCCAACAGTGTGAAACTCAGCTGGAGTCTTGAACGAATTCTACCAACTGAGACTAATTGTAAAATTTAGGACATTTGCATATTGTACTTGAGGAAGTTCAGAAGAAAATGGATAAGATGGAACATGTGAATGAGTCCGTAGAGGAGCAAACTTTATCTACTTTAAATGATATGTTAAAAATTATATATTAGAATGTAAAATATGATTTTTCTAGTATTTTTTGGAATTTTATAAAATTAAATTTTAATAATAAAATTGCTAGATCATTTTTTAGTATATAAAATTAAATTAAATCATGTCGTATGAGTCAACGTGGAAGAAATTGCGTAAAATGAACTGCATACGATCAAATTGAGCTGCATACGATCAAATTGGACTGGAAATAATGGAGTAAGCCTACAATTGAAAAAAGTGGGCCAGAAGCATTGGACTGGTCCACGGGCCTCCTATTTCCATACTTCTAGAAGCACCTCTCAACACCTATAAACAGAGGCCTTCCCCCTTCATTTTCATACACATTTTTTTGATTTAGCAAGGAGCCAAGAAGGATTTAGCAAGGAACCAAGATGGATATAGCAAGGATCCAATAAGTATAAGCAAGGAGCTAAGCAGTATTAAGCAAGGAACAAGGAAGAGCAAGAACAACCCTTCTCCTCCCAAGATCCGTCGTCTTCCTCCAAGCGCCGCCAGCTTCTTCTGAAGATCTGCCTTGAAGTTCGACCAAGCCTTCAAGCAGTTCATCCAAGAATCAAAGAATAGTCGCCATTTGATCCAAGAAGAAGTCTTCGCACATTTGAAGAAATGTTTCTAGGCGATCAACTAACATCAAAACAAGATCAAAGCCCATTCATGTGACAATCAAGAAGCATTCTTCGAAGAATTCATCAAGTTTTCAAAAAGATCGCCATCCACTACAAAATTTCGTCGCGGATCGACGAATAAAAAGTCCGTCTTACCAAATGAACCAAGGACGACGAATAAGTTATTCGTTGGGAAGTCGCGACGAATATGCCGACGAATTGACTCCCATTTTCTCTTTATTTTTTCTTTTTTATTATTTGATTTATTCGACGGACAAATATCCGTCTGAAATTTTGTCGACGAATAAATCTATTCGTCGGTAAATTTGGCGACGAATAGATTTATTTGTCGACAAATTATCCGACGAATAAATTTATTTGTCGCCAAATTTACCGACGAATAGATTTATTTGTCGACAAATTATCCGACGAATAAATTTATTCGTCACCAAATTTACCGACGAATAGATTTATTCATCGGCAAAATGTCTGACCGGTAAATTTATCCATCGCCAAATTTTCCGATGGATAAATCTATTCATCGGGAGATTTGACGAATGAATTTAGCGACGGATAATTATATTGCAGTTTTTAATTTTTTTATTCATTAATACATATTTTTCGTATTTGACCTGTTCAATCAATATACTGCTCGATAATAAATCTATAATATAAAAATATCAATAATTCATAAAAAGTTATTTATAACAAACAGAATATCCAAACGATGTTTATAGAAATTAAACGATGATGAAAGTATCCGAACATATGAAATACAAAGTATATATCCGAACATTTATAGAGTGAAATGAAACGATAACTAGCTACCACCAAACGAGGGCCCTTGCTGACTAAACTTGGCCAATTCGGAGACCTGAGCCTGAGTGTAAACCTGATGCTTAGACTGTTGGGATGATGATGAGGACGGAGATGAGATACCGAGACTCCCGAGTCCATATGTATGGCCTTTGTCGTTCGGTTGGTTGACATCAGAGAAGATCTTGTCAACTTACTCAATCGACAAGTGTTCACCACCCTGTTCTTCCTCCTCCACCTGTATCTAAGCATCATTTATCGACTCAAAAGTAATGAATACATATACGTACATGTTAAATAGATAAAAAAAATACATACACTTGCCGATTATAATAATCAGTCATAGTGGATCGCCCGCCTAGATGGTGAATAGCCCTTCCTGCTCCATCGGACTTAGATGCACGTTTTCTTTGTTGACGGCGACAATGTTTTTGACATTAGATAATCCCTAGTATGCCTGCCAAGCAACCCACTCGTCATCTTCAAGGTTACTAGGCTTTCCAAGGTTCTGATCATGGTGCACTTTCCAAGTTGCAACCATATCTCTATATCGTGCAGACCCCACTGTCTCAAATGTCTTTCATATATGGGGTATCAACCTGCTGGGAACAAAGTAGAACTTCTGCATTCCCAATTTGAAACAAAATTCAAGAATCCATTTAATCACCCGTAGATATACATTAATTTGATAACATAATACAACATATCATAATTCAATGGTAACTAACATGTAAGAACCCCGAACTTCAGTAAGTTCGCACTAGCTATTAATCCGGTATTATCATTATTATTATTGCGAACTGCTGACTCCTGACCCCCGACTCGACGCTTGCTAGTATATTGTTTCCTAACGACGGATTAAATTCGGAGATTGATTGCTGATTCATATCTGCCAGATTATTTACGAGTAGCGCTGAATTATTATTTAATATTATATATATTAATTATAGAAAAAATAATAATAAAAATAAAAAGTCGTAAAATTATATTTGATTCTACTTTAGTTCGCCTCAAATATCGTCCCGGTTATCGAATTCGTATTTATCGAAATTTATTTACGAGCCGTTTGGAGTCCAGAATAAAACAAGTTTATATTTCTACGTAATACCCATTGTACCCCTGAGTTTATTTCCTTATTTATCTCTTCTCCTTCTTCCCGTTACTCCCAGTCCTCCCGTCTCCATCTCCGCCTTTCTTCTCCGCGACGCCAGTCGCCACCGAAAATGCCCATTTTGCCCTTCCTTCTCCATGACGACTCGTGACTGGGAAGCTTGGCGGAATGTGGCTTGTGACACAAGCCGTCACTGGCTTGAGTTAAGCAATCGTCCAACGGACGCAATTAGCCACCGTCACGGATGAGAGAAGAAGCCAAGCTTCTCCATCACGCTTGGTCGGCTGGAAACGGCTATAAATAGACCCCTCGCCTTCTCTTCCGTCACACCAAATCTCCCAAGCAGTAGCTTCATTCTCTCTCGCCCACTCTCTCTCGTCTTACCCGCGCCCTCGTCTCACCGTTCGTTGCTTGCACCGGGCTAGTTTGTCGTGCTCTCGATCGACTTCTCCGGTTAGTGCCCCTTCTCTTTCGATTGTAATCGAATTATGGGATGGGAAACTGTGTTAATTAATTGTTACCTATTTGATTTCGTTTTGGCTGAATCAGGTCGATTTTTGTTTCCTGTAATTTGAAATTGGGTCAATCTGTATGCAGCTTGGCTGAGTTTGAATTGAGTTTCAGTTCGTGCTTTGTAACCTACTTAGTTTGGATGCTCTATTCTTTTACCGTATCGAGTCGACATGCTCTATTTCACGTGTGGTACCGTTGGGTCATTATAATACAATTGCCTTAATCTACTCAGTCTATGGTCTTGTTTGCTGTTGTTGTGTGGGATTTGTATTGGAATCATATTATCATGTGCATGTTTGCTTGTATATGTTCTTCTCCTCGGCCGTTTGTGTGCTCGTGTTCAATCGGAGTTCGTCCCCTTTTCTTGGTTGCTCGTTGTTAAGTTTACAGAGTTTGAGTTGAATTTCCTTCTATCATGATATGTTTCGGTGTATCGTTGAGTCCTTGTTCATCTACTCCGTATCTTTCCTTCCTCTTCATGTATCGAGTTGAATCCCTCACCTGATTTAGTTAGACAAAGTGCTGCAATTACTAATTACTGGACTTGCTGTTTATGTATGTTTTATTTCACTCATAGCTCACTGCCTCAATCACCCAATGATTTTGTTCTTTCCCATTACACGTTTCACTCTTGACTTCCTCATTTATAATTTTTCTATGCCATTAGAATTCTAGACAGGATTATAGGATTATCCTCTCAAGTGAAGATATAAGTTCGTTTTCATTTTTATTTGC